>CAMRHE010001444.1:0-98991 GCA_947044405.1 Leptodactylus fallax | reverse complement strand
GACTACATGCATTACCCCTTTAACAGAACGTAAACATGAGGCATGCATACCCCCCTCCCAACATCACAGGTACACCCGGCATTAACTGAAAAGAGCCCTCCACAGGCAGAGAAGGGTTAATCCTGAGTGGGAAGGTGTTATGGCCTGGCAGGTAGGGTTACCCCCACTCACCTATGAAGGAAACGCGCATGACACAACCACAGACATGGCCTGACGCAGACACGTGTCACTCGCACACTCCCCCGGTACAGTGTCAAACTCACAGCTCTGACAACATGGTGTTAATACAGACACACAAGCATTAATGAAGAGCGGCAAGCCCGCCGCCACGGAGCGTCAGGAGAACGTCTGTCAGTTCTGGTACAAGCTGCCGCAATACAGTCCGACAGTGCAGGGATGTTGCAGATAGATGGCGCTCTGGTCACGTCCCATCCTAAGGCTTGAATGCACCTTGTGCGGCCCCTGCTGCTACGTTGCCCGCTGCTGTACGCACGGCAGGGTTGGAAAAAAACACCAGCAGCAAATTCTTCCTGCGCCTTCTGGAAACTGGCACCAGTGCGGCGGTAAATGGAGTGGATCTGAGGGAGGAATCGGAAGGGTTAATACAGAGGAACCTCAAAGCCCAACAATCGGGATTACCCACAGTAAAATACACTATATACTGCTATAAACATAGGACTATACCGCCCCTCTTGGACTCAGACAGTGCCCCGTGCCCTCTTCACCACTCACCCTCTTAAGCATGATGATGCCCATGGTCGCGGTGGCCGTGAGAAGCAGCGCGACTAGAATCATCAACACAGACACCCCGACATAACCTTGTTTCAAGGCAGCGAGAGCGGTGACCCAGCCGCTATAAAGGGAAGAGAGCATTATAATCTAGTACAATGGAACGTACCATACACACAGGGTAAGACCACCCATCACAGGACTGTACCTGAAGCCCCAGCCAGGGATCCCCACCGCCTCCAGCACATAGACTACGTCTTGGACAAAGTAGATGAAGAAGAAGACAAAGAAATTGAAGGAACTGTCACTCCTGAGGAGAGAGAATCGAAGATTGTTACAGCGGGCTGGTCAAGGACTACAAACCCCAGCAACGGGCAAAGTGAAAGTGTCTGGCATTATGGCATAAGAACACAAAGAGGAGAATTCCTGAGTGTTCAGAATACATGGGGTTAAGTCTAGTTGTTGTCTACTGGGGTCGGTGCTCAGTCTCAGCTCATAGATACCAGCGTTACTAGCTACGTGGGCTCATCCATAAAGGACATTAATATCTTCTACTTCTTTGGATACTTGGACGTATCTCAGCTTCCAGCTACCCACATGATAGTCGCCCTCTCTGAAATGCTCTGCGGGCGATTACTCAGGCGTACACCAATTTATCTGAAAAGAGTGAATTTAAGCTCAAAGTTACACCGGCCTACAGAGTAAACCTAAAAAACTAAAAGGTTAAAAAAAACCTAGAGGAGCGCTGCACTCCAGAGTATAGGAGAGATAATTCTGCAGTGACCCCAGGAAGGACTGGGATCTTTTCACAAGAAAATAACTTTAAAGCCTTTGAAACCGTTCATAATAAATAAGTAGACCCATTTATTGGGCTCCTTCTAATCTATGATCCATCCAGTATGTGCGCGCTACGGCTACACTGGGAGGCCCAATCCAGAGATGAGATCCAACAGGCTCTAGAAAAGAGGAGCAGGAGACCTGACAGGCACTACATATCTAGAGAAGAGGAGCAGGAGACCCAAAAGGCACTACATATCTAGAGAAGAGAAGCAGGAGACCCAAAAGGCACTACATATCTAGAGAAGAGAAGCAGGAGACCCAAAAGGCACTACATATCTAGAGAAGAGAAGCAGGAGACCCAAAAGGCACTACATATCTAGAGAAGAGGAGCAGGAGACCCAACAGGTTCTACATATCTAGAGAAGATGAGCGGGAGACCCAGCAGGTTCTACATATCTAGAGAAGAGGAGCGGGAGACCCAGCAGGCTCTACAAGTCTAGAGAAGAGGAGCAGGAGACCCAGCAGGCACTACAAGTCTAGAGAAGAGGAGCAGGAGACCAGACAGGCTCTACATATCTAGAGAAGAGAAGCAGGAGACCCAAAAGGCACTACAAGTCTAGAGTAGAGGAGCAGGAGACCCAGCAGGCTCTACATATCTAGAGAAGAGAAGCAGGAGACCCAGCAGGCACTACAAGTCTAGAGAAGAGAAGCAGGAGACCCGACAGGCTCTACATATCTAGAGAAGAGAAGCAGGAGACCCAACAGGTTCTACATATCTAGAGAAGAGGAGCGGGAGACCCAGCAGGTTCTACATATCTAGAGAAGAGGAGCGGGAGACCCAGCAGGCTCTACAAGTCTAGAGAAGAGGAGCAGGAGACCCAGCAGGCACTACAAGTCTAGAGAAGAGAAGCAGGAGACCCGACAGGCTCTACATATCTAGAGAAGAGAAGCAGGAGACCCGACAGACTCTACATATCTAGAGAAGAGAAGCAGGAGACCCAAAAGGCACTACAAGTCTAGAGAAGAGGAGCAGGAGACCCAAAAGGCACTACATATCTAGAGAAGAGGAGCAGGAGACCCAGCAGGCACTACAAGTCTAGAGAAGAGGAGCAGGAGACCCGACAGGCTCTACATATCTAGAGAAGAGAAGCAGGAGACCCAACAGGCTCTACATATCTAGAGAAGAGGAGCAGGAGACCCAACAGGCTCTACATGTCTAGAGAAGAGGAGCAGGAGACCCAACAGGCTCTACATGTCTAGAGAAGAGGAGCAGGAGACCAGACAGGCTCTACATATCTAGAGAAGAGGAGCAGGAGACCCAACAGGCACTACATATCTAGAGAAGAGAAGCAGGAGACCCGACAGGCTCTACATATCTAGAGAAGAGAAGCAGGAGACCCGACAGGCTCTACATATCTAGAGAAGAGGAGCAGGAGACCCGACAGGCTCTACATATCTAGAGAAGAGGAGCAGGAGACCCAGCAGGCACTACAAGTCTAGAGAAGAGAAGCAGGAGACCCGACAGGCTCTACATATCTAGAGAAGAGAAGCAGGAGACCCAGCAGGCACTACATATCTAGAGAAGAGGAGCAGGAGACCCGACAGGCTCTACATATCTAGAGAAGAGAAGCAGGAGACCCGACAGGCTCTACATATCTAGAGAAGAGAAGCAGGAGACCCAAAAGGCACTACATATCTAGAGAAGAGGAGCAGGAGACCCGACAGGCTCTACATATCTAGAGAAGAGAAGCAGGAGACCCAGCAGGCACTACAAGTCTAGAGAAGAGAAGCAGGAGACCCGACAGGCTCTACATATCTAGAGAAGAGAAGCAGGAGACCCGACAGGCTCTACATATCTAGAGAAGAGAAGCAGGAGATCCAAAAGGCACTACAAGTCTAGAGAAGAGGAGCAGGAGACCAGACAGGCTCTACATATCTAGAGAAGAGAAGCAGGAGACCCAAAAGGCACTACAAGTCTAGAGAAGAGGAGCAGGAGACCCAGCAGGCTCTACATATCTAGAGAAGAGAAGCAGGAGACCCAGCAGGCACTACAAGTCTAGAGAAGAGAAGCAGGAGACCCGACAGGCTCTACATATCTAGAGAAGAGAAGCAGGAGACCCAACAGGTTCTACATATCTAGAGAAGAGGAGCGGGAGACCCAGCAGGCTCTACAAGTCTAGAGAAGAGGAGCAGGAGACCCAGCAGGCACTACAAGTCTAGAGAAGAGAAGCAGGAGACCCGACAGGCTCTACATATCTAGAGAAGAGAAGCAGGAGACCCGACAGACTCTACATATCTAGAGAAGAGAAGCAGGAGACCCAAAAGGCACTACAAGTCTAGAGAAGAGGAGCAGGAGACCCAAAAGGCACTACATATCTAGAGAAGAGGAGCAGGAGACCCAGCAGGCACTACAAGTCTAGAGAAGAGGAGCAGGAGACCCGACAGGCTCTACATATCTAGAGAAGAGAAGCAGGAGACCCAAAAGGCACTACATATCTAGAGAAGAGGAGCAGGAGACCCAGCAGGCACTACAAGTCTAGAGAAGAGGAGCAGGAGACCCGACAGGCTCTACATATCTAGAGAAGAGGAGCAGGAGACCCAACAGGCTCTACATGTCTAGAGAAGAGGAGCAGGAGACCAGACAGGCTCTACATATCTAGAGAAGAGGAGCAGGAGACCCAACAGGCTCTACATGTCTAGAGAAGAGGAGCAGGAGACCAGACAGGCTCTACATATCTAGAGAAGAGGAGCAGGAGACCCAACAGGCACTACATATCTAGAGAAGAGAAGCAGGAGACCCGACAGGCTCTACATATCTAGAGAAGAGAAGCAGGAGACCCAGCAGGCACTACATATCTAGAGAAGAGGAGCAGGAGACCCGACAGGCTCTACATATCTAGAGAAGAGAAGCAGGAGACCCAAAAGGCACTACATATCTAGAGAAGAGGAGCAGGAGACCCGACAGGCTCTACATATCTAGAGAAGAGAAGCAGGAGACCCAGCAGGCACTACAAGTCTAGAGAAGAGAAGCAGGAGACCCGACAGGCTCTACATAACTAGAGAAGAGAAGCAGGAGACCCGACAGGCTCTACATATCTAGAGAAGAGAAGCAGGAGACCCACCAGGCTCTACATATCTAGAGAAGAGGAGCGGGAGACCCAACAGGCTCTACATATCTAGAGAAGCAGGAGACCCAACAGGCTCTACATATCTAGAGAAGAGGAGCAGGAGACCCAGCAGGCACTACAAGTCTAGAGAAGAGAAGCAGGAGACCCGACAGGCTCTACATATCTAGAGAAGAGAAGCAGGAGACCCAGCAGGCACTACAAGTCTAGAGAAGAGAAGCAGGAGACCCGACAGGCTCTACATATCTAGAGAAGAGAAGCAGGAGACCCAGCAGGCACTACAAGTCTAGAAAAGAGGAGCAGGAGACCCAAAAGGCTCTACATATCTAGAGAAGAGGAGCAGGAGACCCAACAGGTTCTACATATCTAGAGAAGAGAAGCAGGAGACCCGACAGGCTCTACATATCTAGAGAAGAGGAGCAGGAGACCCAGCAGGCACTACAAGTCTAGAGAAGAGGAGCAGGAGACCCAAAAGGCTCTACATATCTAGAGAAGAGGAGCAGGAGACCCAACAGGTTCTACATATCTAGAGAAGAGAAGCAGGAGACCCAACAGGTTCTACATATCTAGAGAAGAGGAGCGGGAGACCCAACAGGTTCTACATATCTAGAGAAGAGAAGCAGGAGACCCAACAGGCTCTACATATCTAGAGAAGAGGAGCGGGAGACCCAGCAGGCACTACATATCTAGAGAAGAGGAGGCATTTAGGGAGGAGGAGCAGGAGACACCTGACTGTATTATCTGTATAAGAGTCTCATCTGGTGCCAGTTTTGTAATGGTTTCTTACTTGGTGTCAGAAATCCATGGACATCTTACCTGAAAGCCTTGTACAGCGGTCTGTACCAACATACAAATGAGCAAGGGGTAAAGAGGATAGCCCAGAGGATGGACATGCCAAAACCAGAGCCTTCATTTCCATTTACACAGAACAAGGCGAGACAGGCGAGGAAATTCAGCAGCAGAGTTCCTGCACTAACTGGAAGAAGGGGAACATGGAGAAAACATACATAAATGGACAAAGCAGGAGTGGGCAGCACAGATTTATTAAACACAAAGAAGGTCTGTACACGCACCAAGCCACAGGTAGTACATGATGGACACCGTCTTCTGGAATTCTTGTGGAATGTCCACACCTATGTCTTGGTAGAAGCAAGGCTTCACCGGACAGAACGATGGCAGTGGCGGCCAGTTATTCTGTCTCGCTAGGACCATACAAGAGAGAGCAAAGATGAATTGACAAATAAGCCCAGATACGGGTGGGTGCACAATAAGATTAAATGATGTCCACCACCAAACCTCAGAGCAGCATGCTAACAACTGGACTAGAAGCCTACATTAAAACCTAAGATGTCCTACATGCCTTCCACCTATTACACACAGATCCTCACAGTCCCTGACCTCCTGTATGTTGGATCTGACGCAACCCATGGAAGTCCCAGTACCTACCAGCTCACATCAATCCAGTTCAAAACGTCACAGTGCCTGCCAATATTCATCTCTCTCACCCAGATCCCTGTAGCCTCTGTCTACCTGACCCACAATGGTACCGTTCTCCATTAGCCTTATAGTTAGAGCTCATACATGTGCCTCCACCAAGCGCAGCGTTCTGGAGCTCTCGTTCCCTCCGGTCTAACTCTTCTGCCTTGCGGTTCAGTTCCTCCTGGCGACGTAATAACTCTGCTGTTGCAGCAGCTGTAGATTCCTTCAAACATTGCAAAAAGAATAAGCAAAATAAGAACAAAGTGCGTAGAAACATCACCACACAAGAAGATGCATGCTGTCATGGGTCGAGGTGGATCTCTACCTGTGTCCCGTAGGAGCCGTAGTTCTTAGGTTCAGTGGGACTTTGTTTCTTGACAGGTGGAGTAACAGTTGGCTGGATTGTAGCGGCAGGCATAGTGACAGCTGGTTGGACTGATGGCTCGTGGTAAGGTGGAGGTACCTGAAATCAACAACACATTTCCATAATTCATGTACCCCTAACTTATAAGAAAATAACCAACAGGACAAGAAAGGGAGATGATTCTCACCCCTAGGTTGTCGAATGGATTGTAGACATCCAGTGTGGCATACTGGCTGCTGGGCCGATGCTCCATCACTGCGGGGTCCTGGATGCAAAAAGAAAACAGGTTAGAACTAGTGAAGTATACAATAATCCGTCCAACGGCAAAAAGTATGTACCGGAGAGTACAGGACAGTCCCCGGTAATCCATGTACCGGAGAGTACAGGACAGTCCCCGGTAATCCATGTACCGGAGAGTACAGGACAGTCCCCGGTAATCCATGTACCGGAGAGTACAGGACAGTCCCCGGTAATCCATGTACCGGAGAGTACAGGACAGTCCCCGGTAATCCATGTACCGGAGAGTACAGGACAGTCCCCGGTAATCCATGTACCGGAGAGTACAGGACAGTCCCCGGTAATCCATGTACCGGAGAGTACAGGACAGTCCCCGGTAATCCATATACCGGAGAGTACAGGACAGTCCCCGGTAATCCATGTACAGGACAGTCCCCGGTAATCCATGTACCGGAGAGTACAGGACAGTCCCCGGTAATCCATGTACCGGAGAGTACAGGACAGTCCCCGGTAATCCATGTACCGGAGAGTACAGGACAGTCCCCGGTAATCCATGTACCGGAGAGTACAGGACAGTCCCCGGTAATCCATGTACCGGAGAGTACAGGACAGTCCCCGGTAATCCATGTACCGGAGAGTACAGGACAGTCCCCGGTAATCCATCTACCGGAGAGTACAGGACAGTCCCCGGTAATCCATGTATCGGAGAGTACAGGACAGTCCCCGGTAATCCATGTACCGGAGAGTACAGTACAGTCCCCGGTAATCCATGTACCGGAGAGTACAGGACAGTCCCAGGTAATCCATGTACCGGAGAGTACAGGACAGTCCCCGGTAATCCATGTATCGGAGAGTACAAAACAGTCCCCGGTAATCCATGTACCGGAGAGTACAGGACAGTCCCCGGTAATCCATGTGCCGGAAAGTACAAAACAGTCCCCGGTAATCCATGTACCGGAGAGTACAGGACAGTCCCCGGTAATCCATGTACCGGAGAGTACAGGTCAGTCCCCGGTAATCCATGTACCGGAGAGTACAGGTCAGTCCCCGGTAATCCATGTACCGGAGAGTACAGGTCAGTCCCCGGTAATCCATGTACCGGAGAGTACAGGTCAGTCCCCGGTAATCCATGTACCGGAGAGTACAGGACAGTCCCAGGTAATCCATGTACCGGAGAGTACACGACAGTCCCCGGTAATCCATGTATCGGAGAGTACAGGACAGTCCCCGGTAATCCATGTACCGGAGAGTACAAAACAGTCCCCGGTAATCCATGTACCGGAGAGTACAGGACAGTCCCCGGTAATCCATGTACCGGAAAGTACAAAACAGTCCCCGGTAATCCATGTACCGGAGAGTACAGGACAGTCCCCGGTAATCCATGTACAGGACAGTCCCCGGTAATCCATGTACCGGAGAGTACAGGACAGTCCCCGGTAATCCATGTACCGGAGAGTACAGGACAGTCCCCGGTAATCCATGTACCGGAGAGTACAGGACAGTCCCCAGTAATCCATGTACCGGAGAGTACAGGACAGTCCCCGGTAATCCATCTACCGGAGAGTACAGGACAGTCCCCGGTAATCCATGTATCGGAGAGTACAGGACAGTCCCCGGTAATCCATGTACCGGAGAGTACAGTACAGTCCCCGGTAATCCATGTACCGGAGAGTACAGGACAGTCCCAGGTAATCCATGTACCGGAGAGTACAGGACAGTCCCCGGTAATCCATGTATCGGAGAGTACAGGACAGTCCCCGGTAATCCATGTACCGGAGAGTACAAAACAGTCCCCGGTAATCCATGTACCGGAGAGTACAGGACAGTCCCCGGTAATCCATGTACCGGAAAGTACAAAACAGTCCCCGGTAATCCATGTACCGGAGAGTACAGGACAGTCCCCGGTAATCCATGTACCGGAGAGTACAGGACAGTCCCCGGTAATCCATGTACCGGAGAGTACAGGACAGTCCCCGGTAATCCATTCCATGTACCGGAGAGTACAGGACAGTCCCCGGTAATCCATGTACCGGAGAGTACAGGACAGTCCCCGGTAATCCATGTACCGGAGAGTACAGGACAGTCCCCGGTAATCCATTCCATGTACCGGAGAGTACAGGACAGTCCCCGGTAATCCATGTACCGGAGAGTACAGGACAGTCCCCGGTAATCCATGTATCGGAGAGTACAGGACAGTCCCCGGTAATCCATGTACCGGAGAGTACAGTACAGTCCCCGGTAATCCATGTACCGGAGAGTACAGGACAGTCCCAGGTAATCCATGTACCGGAGAGTACAGGACAGTCCCCGGTAATCCATGTATCGGAGAGTACAGGACAGTCCCCGGTAATCCATGTACCGGAGAGTACAAAACAGTCCCCGGTAATCCATGTACCGGAGAGTACAGGACAGTCCCCGGTAATCCATGTACCGGAAAGTACAAAACAGTCCCCGGTAATCCATGTACCGGAGAGTACAGGACAGTCCCCGGTAATCCATGTACCGGAGAGTACAGGACAGTCCCCGGTAATCCATGTACCGGAGAGTACAGGACAGTCCCCGGTAATCCATTCCATGTACCGGAGAGTACAGGACAGTCCCCGGTAATCCATGTACCGGAGAGTACAGGACAGTCCCCGGTAATCCATGTACCGGAGAGTACAGGACAGTCCCCGGTAATCCATGTACCAGAGAGTACAGGACAGTCCCCGATAATCCATGTACCGGAGAGTACAGGACAGTCTGGGGGGGGGGGTCTGGTCTGGGGTCCATAGGTGGTCCTTATTTAGGTGGTCTGGAGTCTATACGAGGTCTGGCTTGGGTCTATAGGAGGTCTTTATTTAGAGGGTCTGGTCCTGGGTCTATAGGCGGTCTTTATTTTGGGGTTTTGATCTGGGGTCTGTAGTAGGACTTTATTTTGGGGGTCTGGTCTGGGGTCTGTAGGAGGTCTTTATATAGGAGATCTGGTCCTGGATCTATAGGAAGACCTCATTTAGGGGGTCTGGAGTCTATAGATCTGGTTTGGGGTCTGTAGCAGTTCTTTTTTTTGGGCATCTGGTCCTGGGTGTACAAAAGGTCTGGCCTGGGGTTTACAGTAGGTCCTTATTTAGGAGGTCTGGGGTTTGTATGAGGTCTTTATTTGGGGAGGTCTGGGCCTGGGTCTATAGGAGGTCTTTATTTTGGGGGTCTGGTCTGGGGTCTATAGGAGGTCTTTATTTTGGGGGTCTGGTCCTGGGTCTATAGGAGGACTGTCCTGGGTTCTAAAGGAAGTCCTTATTTAGGTGGTCTGGGGTCTATAGGAGGACTTCATTTCGAGGGTCTGGTCCTAGGTCAATAGGAGGTCTGGCCTGGGGTCTATAAGAGGTCTTTATTTAGAGGGTCTGATCTGGGGTCTATAGCAGGTCTTTATTTTGGGAAGGGTCTGGTCCTGGGTCTATACGAGGTCTTTATTTAATGGGTCTGGTCCTGGGTCTACAGGAGGTCCTTACTTTGTGGGTTTGGTCCGGGGTCTATAGGAGGTCTGGTCCTGGGTTTATAGCAGATTCTTATTTTGGGGTTCTGGTCCTGGGTCTATACGAGGTCTTTATTTAGTGGGTCTGGTCCTGGGTCTATAGGAGGTTCTTATTTTGGGATTCTGGTCCTGGGTTTATAGCAAGTTCTTATTTTGGGGTTATAGTCCTGGGTCTATAGGAGGTCTTTATTTTGGGGGTCTGGTCCTGGGTCTATAGGAGGTCTTTATTTTGGGGGTCGGGTCCTGGGTCTATAGGAGGACTGGCCTGGGTTCTAAAGGAAGTCCTTATTTAGGTGGTCTGGGGTCTATAGGAGGACTTCATTTCGAGGATCTGGTCCTCGGTCAATAGGAGGTCTGGCCTGGGGTCTATAAGAGGTCTTTATTTAATGGGTCTGGATCTGGGTCTACAGGAGGTCCTTTGTGGGTTTGGTCCGGGGTCTATAGGAGGTCTGGTCCTGGGTTTATAGCAGGTTCTTATTTTGGGGTTCTGGTCCTGGGTCTATACGAGGTCTTTATTTAGTGGGTCTGGTCCTGGGTCTATAGGAGGTTCTTATTTTGGGGTTCTGGTCCTGGGTTTATAGCAGGTTCTTATTTTGGGGTTCTGGTGCTGTGTCTATACAAGGTCTTTATTTTGGGGAGGGTCTGGTCAGTGGAGTCAGTAGATCATTATGTAGGGGGGATCTTAGTCAGTATTATACCTCGGCCTGCTAACAATGGGGACTCCTCTGATTGGCGGGGGGTCGGACCCCCCTACAGGTGTGATATTGATTACTGAAGGCCCATCATACAGATCACCCCAGAGACCTCCTCACTTTTAGGCCCCCACACATATTTTTCCTGCTCCCCTAGGAAATTATTAAAGGGGCACACCCGCCTGTATCCTGCGAGAAGAGGAGGACGTGACCGATCCTCTGCCAATCAGCTGGAGCTGCTGAGATTACTGCTAGAATGGAATCCTCGGGGAGGAGTGTGAACAAAGCCTTATACACTGGTGTCCCCCTTCACATTACATAGAACGGGGTGACAACACACAGCCACGTCTGACAACGTTCCCACTATTAGTACTGGTTAGTCAGATTCAAGTAGGTGAAATACAAACACACGGAGGACGTCACACCCCTCGGCCGCGTGCACTCTCGGCACTACACCAGTCAGCCACATACTCTCTTACTCTAGGCTCACACTAGTGTTCAGGTCTCCCATCTTTTGAATCCCTATACAGAGACCCTGTGCGCTTAAAAAGTGGCCGTCGTCCCCATGCGCACTTACGCTACGGCCGTCGTCCCCGTGCGCACTTACGCTACGGCCGTCGTCCCCGTGCCCACCTACGCTACGGCCGTCGTCCCCGTGCCCACCTACGCTACGGCCGTCGTCCCCGTGCCCACCTACGCTACGGCCGTCGTCCCCGTGCCCACCTACGCTACGGCCGTCGTCCCCGTGCCCACCTACGCTACGGCCGTCGTCCCCGTGCCCACCTACGCTACGGCCGTCGTCCCCGTGCCCACCTACGCTACGGCCGTCGTCCCCGTGCCCACCTACGCTACGGCCGTCGTCCCCGTGCCCACCTACGCTACGGCCGTCGTCCCCGTGCCCACTTACGCTACGGCCGTCGTCCCCGTGCCCACCTACGCTACGGCCGTCGTCCCCGTGCCCACTTACGCTACGGCCGTCGTCCCCGTGCGCACCTACGCTGCGGCCGTCGTCCCCGTGCGCACCCACGCTGCGGCCGTCGTCCCCGTGCGCACCCACGCTGCGGCCGTCGTCCCCGTGCGCACCCACGCTGCGGCCGTCGTCCCCGTGCGCACCCACGCTGCGGCCGTCGTCCCCGTGCCCACTTACGCTGCGGCCGTCGTCCCCGTGCCCACTTACGCTGCGGCCGTCGTCCCCGTGCCCACTTACGCTGCGGCCGTCGTCCCCGTGCCCACTTATGCTACTCACATAGGAGGACTGTCAGTCGCGTGTGGCCTCCATCCTGCAGTATCTTATGATATCAGCCTGGGCTTGGGCTCTGTTCACACTTCTCCCATCACTAACAGACTCCATTATAAGACAATATAGACTGGTGATCATGTGACAGATCCGTCTCTGATCCTCTGAGTGTGAACATCACCTTATACAACAAACTCATCCATCAACTGCAGAATCACATTGTCTCATATAAAACACGGCGCTAACCGCAATGTGTGAGCATCAGCCCCCGTACACACTGCCCTCACCCAGGGCGGCTCTCTGCGGTAGTCAGTACCTGGAAAGGGTTATCGAGCTCGCTGTACGGCGCCGCCATGTCTGTGTCCTGCACTGATTGGCTGAGAAACAACCCGGAAGCGCCACAAAAAGCCGATCACATGCCGAACCCGTGACCGTGACGTCACAACACCCCGTGACAGCAAACGCTGCGTCCCGATGACGTCATCTCCGTCCTCGTCTATATATAATCAGATAAGAGCGACCTGCTCAGCAGACTCCTCCCCCCTAATCTACATATATTATAGAATACCTCTAACTTGTACATGAGGGGAGGGTCTAAGGGGGTCTTTATTTTGCGGGTACGGTATATAATGACTCCTCCCTCATGTACATATATTATATAATACCCCTCACTGTACGGTATATAATGACTCCTCCCTCATGTACATATATAATACCCCTCACTGTACAGTATATAATGACTCCTCCCTCATGTACATATATTATATAATACCCCTCACTGTACGGTATATAATGACTCCTCCCTCATGTACATATATTATATAATACCCCTCACTGTACTGTATATAATGACTCCTCCCTCATGTACATATATTATATAATACCCCTCACTGTACGGTATATAATGACTCCTCCCTCATGTACATATATTATATAATACCCCTCACTGTACGGTATATAATGACTCCTCCCCTCATGTACATATATTATATAATACCCCTCACTGTACGGTATATAATGACTCCTCCCTCATGTACATATATTATATAATACCCCTCACTGTACGGTATATAATGACTCCTCCCTCATGTACATATATTATATAATACCCCTCACTGTACGGTATATAATGACTCCTCCCTCATGTACATATATAATACCCCTCACTGTACGGTATATAATGACTCCTCCCTCATGTACATATATTATATAATACCCCTCACTGTACGGTATATAATGACTCCTCCCTCATGTACATATATTATATAATACCCCTCACTGTACGGTATATAATGACTCCTCCCCTCATGTACATATATTATATAATACCCCTCACTGTACGGTATATAATGACTCCTCCCTCATGTACATATATTATATAATACCCCTCACTGTACGGTATATAATGACTCCTCCCTCATGTACATATATTATATAATACCCCTCACTGTACGGTATATAATGACTCCTCCCTCATGTACATATATTATATAATATCCCTCACTGTACTGTATATAATGACTCCTCTCCTCATGTACATATATTATATAATACCCCTCACTGTACGGTATATAATGACTCCTCCCTCATGTACATATATAATACCCCTCACTGTACGGTATATAATGACTCCTCATGTACATATATTATATAATACCCCTCACTGTACGGTATATAATGACTCCTCCCTCATGTATATATATTATATAATACCCCTCACTGTACAGTATATAATGACTCCTCCCTCATGTACATATATTATATAATACCCCTCACTGTACAGTATATAATGACTCCTCCCTCATGTACATATATTATATAATACCCCTCACTGTACGGTATATAATGACTCCTCCCTCATGTACATATATAATACCCCTCACTGTACTGTATATAATGACTCCTCCCTCATGTACATATATAATACCCCTCACTGTACAGTATATAATGACTCCTCCCTCATGTACATATATTATATAATACCCCTCACTGTATGGTATATAATGACTCCTCCCTCATGTACATATATAATACCCCTCACTGTACGGTATATAATGACTCCTCCCCTCATGTACATATATTATATAATACCCCTCACTGTACAGTATATAATGACTCCTCCCCTCATGTATATATATTATATAATACCCCTCACTGTACGGTATATAATGACTCCTCCCTCATGTACATATATAATACCCCTCACTGTACGGTATATAATGACTCCTCCCTCATGTACATATATAATACCCCTCACTGTACGGTATATAATGACTCCTCCCCTCATGTACATATATTATATAATACCCCTCACTGTACGGTATATAATGACTCCTCCCCTCATGTACATATATTATATAATACCCCTCACTGTACGGTATATAATGACTCCTCCCCTCATGTACATATATTATATAATACCCCTCACTGTACGGTATATAATGACTCCTCCCTCATGTACATATATTATATAATACCCCTCACTGTACGGTATATAATGACTCCTGCCTCATGTACATATATTATATAATACCCCTCACTGTACGGTATATAATGACTCCTCCCTCATGTACATATATTATATAATACCCCTCACTGTACGGTATATAATGACTCCTCCCTCATGTACATATATAATACCCCTCACTGTACGGTATATAATGACTCCTCCCCTCATGTACATATATTATATAATACACCTCACTCTACAGTATATAATGACTCCTCCCCTCATGTACATATATTATATAATACCCCTCACTGTACGGTATATAATGACTCCTCCCCTCATGTACATATATAATACACCTCACTGCACGGTATATAATGACTCCTCCCCTCATGTACATATATTATATAATACCCCTCACTGTACGGTATATAATGACTCCTCCCTCATGTACATATATTATATAATACCCCTCACTGTACGGTATATAATGACTCCTCCCTCATGTACATATATTATATAATACCCCTCACTGTACGGTATATAATGACTCCTCCCCTCATGTACATATATAATACCCCTCACTGTACGGTATATAATGACTCCTCCCTCATGTACATATATTATATAATACCCCTCACTGTACGGTATATAATGACTCCTGCCTCATGTACATATATTATATAATACCCCTCACTGTACGGTATATAATGACTCCTCCCTCATGTACATATATTATATAATACCCCTCACTGTACGGTATATAATGACTCCTCCCTCATGTACATATATAATACCCCTCACTGTACGGTATATAATGACTCCTCCCCTCATGTACATATATTATATAATACACCTCACTCTACAGTATATAATGACTCCTCCCCTCATGTACATATATTATATAATACCCCTCACTGTACGGTATATAATGACTCCTCCCCTCATGTACATATATAATACACCTCACTGCACGGTATATAATGACTCCTCCCCTCATGTACATATATTATATAATACCCCTCACTGTACGGTATATAATGACTCCTCCCTCATGTACATATATTATATAATACCCCTCACTGTACGGTATATAATGACTCCTCCCCTCATGTACATATATAATACCCCTCACTGTACGGTATATAATGACTCCTCCCCTCATGTACATATATTATATAATACCCCTCACTGTACAGTATATGACTCCTCCCTCATGTACATATATAATACCCCTCACTGTACTGTATATAATGACTCCTCCCTCATGTACATATATTATATAATACCCCTCACTGTACGGTATATAATGACTCCTCCCTCATGTACATATATAATACCCCTCACTGTACAGTATATAATGACTCCTCCCTCATGTACATATATTATATAATACCCCTCACTGTACGGTATATAATGACTCCTCCCTCATGTACATATATAATACCCCTCACTGTACAGTATATAATGACTCCTCCCTCATGTACATATATTATATAATACCCCTCACTGTACGGTATATAATGACTCCTCCCTCATGTACATATATTATATAATACCCCTCACTGTACAGTATATAATGACTCCTCCCTCATGTACATATATAATACCCCTCACTATACGGTATATAATGACTCCTCCCCTCATGTACATATATTATATAATACCCCTCACTGTACGGTATATAATGACTCCTCCCCTCATGTACATATATTATATAATAACCCTCACTGTACGGTATATAATGACTCCTCCCCTCATGTACATATATTATATAATACCCCTCACTGTACGGTATATAATGATTCCTCACCTCATGTACATATATAATACCCCTCACTGTACGGTATATAATGACTCCTCCCCTCATGTACATATATTATATAATACCCCTCACTGTACGGTATATAATGACTCCTCCCCTCATGTACGTATATTATATAATACACCTCACTGTACAGTATATTTGACTCCTCCCCTCATGTACATATATTATATAATACCCCTCACTGTACGGTATATAATGACTCCTCCCCTCATGTACATATATTATATAATACCCCTCACTGTACTGTATATAATGACTCCTCCCTCATGTACATATATTATATAATACCCCTCACTGTACGGTATATAATGACTCCTCCCTCATGTACGTATATTATATAATACCCCTCACTGTACGGTATATAATGACTCCTCCCTCATGTACATATATAATACCCCTCACTGTACGGTATATAATGACTCCTCCCTCATGTACATATATTATATAATACACCTCACTGTACGGTATATAATGACTCCTCCCCCTCATGTACATATATTATATAATACCCCTCACTGTACGGTATATAATGACTCCTCCCTCATGTACATATATAATACCCCTCACTGTACGGTATATAATGACTCCTCCCTCATGTACATATATTATATAATACCCCTCACTGTACGGTATATAATGACTCCTCCCTCATGTACATATATAATACCCCTCACTGTACGGTATATAATGACTCCTCCCTCATGTACATATATAATACCCCTCACTGTACAGTATATAATGACTCCTCCCTCATGTACATATATTATATAATACACCTCAATGTACGGTATATAATGACTCCTCCCCTCATGTACATATATTATATAATACCCCTCACTGTACGGTATATAATGACTCCTCCCTCATGTACATATATAATACCCCTCACTGTACGGTATATAATGACTCATCCCTCATGTACATGTATTATATAATACACCTCACTGTACGGTATATAATGACTCCTCCCCTCATGTACATATATTATATAATACCCCTCACTGTACGGTATATAATGACTCCTCCCTCATGTACATATATTATATAATACCCCTCACTGTACGGTATATAATGACTCCTCCCTCATGTACATATATTATATAATACCCCTCACTGTACGGTATATAATGACTCCTCCCTCATGTATATATATTATATAATACCCCTCACTGTACAGTATATAATGACTCCTCCCTCATGTACATATATTATATAATACCCCTCACTGTACGGTATATAATGACTCCTCCCTCATGTACATATATTATATAATACCCCTCACTGTACTGTATATAATGACTCCTCCCCTCATGTACATATATTATATAATACCCCTCACTGTACAGTATATAATGACGCCTCCCCTCATGTACATATATTATATAATACCCCTCACTGTACAGTATATAATGACTCCTCCCCTCATGTACATATATTATATAATACCCCTCACTGTACGGTATATAATGACTCCTCCCTCATGTACATATATTATATAATACCCCTCACTGTACGGTATATAATGACTCCTCCCTCATGTACATATATTATATAATACCCCTCACTGTACGTTATATAATGACTCCTCCCTCATGTACATATATTATATAATACCCCTCACTGTACTGTATATAATGACTCCTCCCCTCATGTACATATATTATATAATACCCCTCACTGTACGGTATATAATGACTCCTCCCTCATGTACATATATTATATAATACCCCTCACTGTACGGTATATAATGACTCCTCCCTCATGTACATATATTATATAATACCCCTCACTGTACGGTATATAATGACTCCTCCCCTCATGTACATATATAATACCCCTCACTGTACGGTATATAATGACTCCTCCCCTCATGTACATATATTATATAATACCCCTCACTGTACGGTATATAATGACTCCTACCCTCATGTACATATATTATATAATACCCCTCACTGTACGGTATATAATGACTCCTCCCCTCATGTACATATATAATACCCCTCACTGTACGGTATATAATGACTCCTCCCTCATGTACATATATTATATAATACACCTCACTGTACAGTATATAATGACTCCTCCCCTCATGTACATATATTATATAATACCCCTCACTGTACGGTATATAATGACTCCTCCCCTCATGTACATATATTATATAATACCCCTCACTGTACTGTATATAATGACTCCTCCCTCATGTACATATATTATATAATACCCCTCACTGTACGGTATATAATGACTCCTCCCTCATGTACATATATTATATATTACCCCTCACTGTACGGTATATAATGACTCCTCCCTCATGTACATATATTATATAATACCCCTCACTGTACTGTATATAATGACTCCTCCCCTCATGTACATATATTATATAATACCCCTCACTGTACGGTATATAATGACTCCTCCCCTCATGTACATATATTATATAATACCCCTCACTGTACGGTATATAATGACTCCTCCCTCATGTACATATATTATATAATACACCTCACTGTACGGTATATAATGACTCCTCCCCTCATGTACATATATTATATAATACCCCTCACTGTACGGTATATAATGACTCCTCCCTCATGTACATATATTATATAATACCCCTCACTGTACAGTATATAATGATGCCTCCCCTCATGTACATATATTATATAATACACCTCACTGTACAGTATATAATGACTCCTCCCTCATGTACATATATTATATAATACCCCTCACTGTACGGTATATAATGACTCCTCCCCTCATGTACATATATTATATAATACCCCTCACTGTACGGTATATAATGACTCCTCCCTCATGTACATATATAATACCCCTCACTGTACAGTATATAATGACTCCTCCCCTCATGTACATATATTATATAATACCCCTCACTGTACGGTATATAATGACTCTCCCCTCATGTACATATATTATATAATACCCCTCACTGTACGGTATATAATGACTCCTCCCCTCATGTACATATATTATATAATACCCCTCACTGTACGGTATATAATGACTCCTCCCCTCATGTACATATATTATATAATGCCCCTCACTGTACTGTCCCCTCATGTATATATATATTATATAATACCCCTCACTGTACGGTATATAATGACTCCTCCCTCATGTACATATATTATATAATACCCCTCACTGTACAGTATATAATGACTCCTCCCTCATGTACATATATTATATAATACCCCTCACTGTACAGTATATAATGACTCCTCCCCTAATGTACATATATTATATAATACCCCTCACTGTACGGTATATAATGACTCCTCCCCTAATGTACATATATAATACCCCTCACTGTACGGTATATAATGACTCCTCTCCTCATGTACATATATAATACCCCTCACTGTACGGTATATAATGACTCCTCCCTCATGTACATATATTATATAATATCCCTCACTGTACTGTATATAATGACTCCTCCCTCATATACATATATTATATAATACCCCTCACTGTACGGTATATAATGACTCCTCCCTCATGTACATATATAATACCCCTCACTGTACAGTATATAATGACTCCTCCCTCATGTACATATATTATATAATACCCCTCACTGTACGGTATATAATGACTCCTCCCTCATGTACATATATTATATAATACCCCTCACTGTACGGTATATAATGACTCCTCCCCTCATGTACATATATAATACCCCTCACTGTACGGTATATAATGACTCCTCCCTCATGTACATATATTATATAATACCCCTCACTGTACGGTATATAATGACTCCTCCCTCATGTACATATATTATATAATACCCCTCACTGTACGGTATATAATGACTCCTCCCTCATGTACATATATAATACCCCTCACTGTACGGTATATAATGACTCCTCCCCTCATGTACATATATTATATAATACACCTCACTCTACAGTATATAATGACTCCTCCCCTCATGTACATATATTATATAATACCCCTCACTGTACGGTATATAATGACTCCTCCCCTCATGTACATATATAATACACCTCACTGCACGGTATATAATGACTCCTCCCCTCATGTACATATATTATATAATACCCCTCACTGTACGGTATATAATGACTCCTCCCTCATGTACATATATTATATAATACCCCTCACTGTACGGTATATAATGACTCCTCCCTCATGTACATATATTATATAATACCCCTCACTGTACGGTATATAATGACTCCTCCCCTCATGTACATATATTATATAATACCCCTCACTGTACGGTATATAATGACTCCTCCCCTCATGTACATATATTATATAATACACCTCACTGTACGGTATATAATGACTCCTCCCTCATGTACATATATTATATAATACCCCTCACTGTACGGTATATAATGACTCCTCCCTCATGTACATATATTATATAATACCCCTCACTGTACGGTATATAATGACTCCTCCCCTCATGTACATATATTATATAATACCCCTCACTGTACAGTATATAATGACTCCTCCCTCATGTACATATATTATATAATACCCCTCACTGTACGGTATATAATGACTCCTCCCTCATGTACATATATTATATAATACCCCTCACTGTACGGTATATAATGACTCCTCCCTCATGTACATATATAATACCCCTCACTGTACTGTATATAATGACTCCTCCCTCATGTACATATATTATATAATACCCCTCACTGTACGGTATATAATGACTCCTCCCTCATGTACATATATAATACCCCTCACTGTACAGTATATAATGACTCCTCCCTCATGTACATATATTATATAATACCCCTCACTGTACGGTATATAATGACTCCTCCCTCATGTACATATATAATACCCCTCACTGTACAGTATATAATGACTCCTCCCTCATGTACGTATATTATATAATACCCCTCACTGTACGGTATATAATGACTCCTCCCTCATGTACATATATTATATAATACCCCTCACTGTACAGTATATAATGACTCCTCCCTCATGTACATATATAATACCCCTCACTATACGGTATATAATGACTCCTCCCCTCATGTACATATATTATATAATAACCCTCACTGTACGGTATATAATGACTCCTCCCCTCATGTACATATATTATATAATAACCCTCACTGTACGGTATATAATGACTCCTCCCCTCATGTACATATATTATATAATACCCCTCACTGTACGGTATATAATGACTCCTCCCCTCATGTACATATATAATACCCCTCACTGTACGGTATATAATGACTCCTCCCCTCATGTACATATATTATATAATACCCCTCACTGTACGGTATATAATGACTCCTCCCCTCATGTACGTATATTATATAATACACCTCACTGTACAGTATATTTGACTCCTCCCCTCATGTACATATATTATATAATACCCCTCACTGTACGGTATATAATGACTCCTCCCCTCATGTACATATATTATATAATACCCCTCACTGTACTGTATATAATGACTCCTCCCTCATGTACATATATTATATAATACCCCTCACTGTACGGTATATAATGACTCCTCCCTCATGTACGTATATTATATAATACCCCTCACTGTACGGTATATAATGACTCCTCCCTCATGTATATATATTATATAATACCCCTCACTGTACGGTATATAATGACTCCTCCCCTCATGTACATATATTATATAATACCCCTCACTGTACGGTATATAATGACTCCTCCCTCATGTACATATATTATATAATACCCCTCACTGTACGGTATATAATGACTCCTCCCCTCATGTACATATATTATATAATACCCCTCACTGTACGGTATATAATGACTCCTCCCCTCATGTACATATATTATATAATACCCCTCACTGTACAGTATATAATGACTCCTCCCTCATGTACATATATAATACCCCTCACTGTACGGTATATAATGACTCCTCCCTCATGTACATATATTATATAATACACCTCACTGTACGGTATATAATGACTCCTCCCCTCATGTACATATATTATATAATACCCCTCACTGTACGGTATATAATGACTCCTCCCTCATGTACATATATAATACCCCTCACTGTACGGTATATAATGACTCCTCCCTCATGTACATATATTATATAATATACCTCAATGTACGGTATATAATGACTCCTCCCCTCATGTACATATATTATATAATACCCCTCACTGTACGGTATATAATGACTCCTCCCTCATGTACATATATAATACCCCTCACTGTACGGTATATAATGACTCCTCCCTCGTGTACATATATTATATAATACACCTCACTGTACGGTATATAATGACTCCTCCCCTCATGTACATATATTATATAATACCCCTCACTGTACGGTATATAATGACTCCTCCCTCATGTACATATATAATACCCCTCACTGTACGGTATATAATGACTCCTCCCTCATGTACATATATTATATAATACCCCTCACTGTACGGTATATAATGACTCCTCCCTCATGTACATATATAATACCCCTCACTGTACGGTATATAATGACTCCTCCCTCATGTACATATATAATACCCCTCACTGTACAGTATATAATGACTCCTCCCTCATGTACATATATTATATAATACACCTCAATGTACGGTATATAATGACTCCTCCCCTCATGTACATATATTATATAATACCCCTCACTGTACGGTATATAATGACTCCTCCCTCATGTACATATATAATACCCCTCACTGTACGGTATATAATGACTCATCCCTCATGTACATGTATTATATAATACACCTCACTGTACGGTATATAATGACTCCTCCCCTCATGTACATATATTATATAATACCCCTCACTGTACGGTATATAATGACTCCTCCCTCATGTACATATATTATATAATACCCCTCACTGTACGGTATATAATGACTCCTCCCTCATGTACATATATTATATAATACCCCTCACTGTACGGTATATAATGACTCCTCCCCTCATGTACATATATTATATAATACCCCTCACTGTACGGTATATAATGACTCCTCCCCTCATGTACATATATTATATAATGCCCCTCACTGTACTGTCCCCTCATGTATATATATATTATATAATACCCCTCACTGTACGGTATATAATGACTCCTCCCTCATGTACATATATTATATAATACCCCTCACTGTACAGTATATAATGACTCCTCCCTCATGTACATATATTATATAATACCCCTCACTGTACAGTATATAATGACTCCTCCCCTAATGTACATATATTATATAATACCCCTCACTGTACGGTATATAATGACTCCTCCCCTAATGTACATATATAATACCCCTCACTGTACGGTATATAATGACTCCTCTCCTCATGTACATATATAATACCCCTCACTGTACGGTATATAATGACTCCTCCCTCATGTACATATATTATATAATATCCCTCACTGTACTGTATATAATGACTCCTCCCTCATATACATATATTATATAATACCCCTCACTGTACGGTATATAATGACTCCTCCCTCATGTACATATATAATACCCCTCACTGTACAGTATATAATGACTCCTCCCTCATGTACATATATTATATAATACCCCTCACTGTACGGTATATAATGACTCCTCCCTCATGTACATATATTATATAATACCCCTCACTGTACGGTATATAATGACTCCTCCCCTCATGTACATATATAATACCCCTACTGTACGGTATATAATGACTCCTCCCTCATGTACATATATTATATAATACCCCTCACTGTACGGTATATAATGACTCCTGCCTCATGTACATATATTATATAATACCCCTCACTGTACGGTATATAATGACTCCTCCCTCATGTACATATATTATATAATACCCCTCACTGTACGGTATATAATGACTCCTCCCTCATGTACATATATAATACCCCTCACTGTACGGTATATAATGACTCCTCCCCTCATGTACATATATTATATAATACCCCTCACTGTACGGTATATAATGACTCCTCCCCTCATGTACATATATAATACACCTCACTGCACGGTATATAATGACTCCTCCCCTCATGTACATATATTATATAATACCCCTCACTGTACGGTATATAATGACTCCTCCCTCATGTACATATATTATATAATACCCCTCACTGTACGGTATATAATGACTCCTCCCTCATGTACATATATTATATAATACCCCTCACTGTACGGTATATAATGACTCCTCCCCTCATGTACATATATTATATAATACCCCTCACTGTACGGTATATAATGACTCCTCCCCTCATGTACATATATTATATAATACACCTCACTGTACGGTATATAATGACTCCTCCCTCATGTACATGTATTATATAATACCCCTCACTGTACGGTATATAATGACTCCTCCCTCATGTACATATATTATATAATACCCCTCACTGTACGGTATATAATGACTCCTCCCCTCATGTACATATATTATATAATACCCCTCACTGTACAGTATATAATGACTCCTCCCTCATGTACATATATTATATAATACCCCTCACTGTACGGTATATAATGACTCCTCCCTCATGTACATATATTATATAATACCCCTCACTGTACGGTATATAATGACTCCTCCCTCATGTACATATATAATACCCCTCACTGTACTGTATATAATGACTCCTCCCTCATGTACATATATTATATAATACCCCTCACTGTACGGTATATAATGACTCCTCCCTCATGTACATATATAATACCCCTCACTGTACAGTATATAATGACTCCTCCCTCATGTACATATATTATATAATACCCCTCACTGTACGGTATATAATGACTGCTCCCTCATGTACATATATAATACCCCTCACTGTACAGTATATAATGACTCCTCCCTCATGTACGTATATTATATAATACCCCTCACTGTACGGTATATAATGACTCCTCCCTCATGTACATATATTATATAATACCCCTCACTGTACAGTATATAATGACTCCTCCCTCATGTACATATATAATACCCCTCACTATACGGTATATAATGACTCCTCCCCTCATGTACATATATTATATAATAACCCTCACTGTACGGTATATAATGACTCCTCCCCTCATGTACATATATTATATAATAACCCTCACTGTACGGTATATAATGACTCCTCCCCTCATGTACATATATTATATAATACCCCTCACTGTACGGTATATAATGACTCCTCCCCTCATGTACATATATAATACCCCTCACTGTACGGTATATAATGACTCCTCCCCTCATGTACATATATTATATAATACCCCTCACTGTACGGTATATAATGACTCCTCCCCTCATGTACGTATATTATATAATACACCTCACTGTACAGTATATTTGACTCCTCCCCTCATGTACATATATTATATAATACCCCTCACTGTACGGTATATAATGACTCCTCCCCTCATGTACATATATTATATAATACCCCTCACTGTACTGTATATAATGACTCCTCCCTCATGTACATATATTATATAATACCCCTCACTGTACGGTATATAATGACTCCTCCCTCATGTACGTATATTATATAATACCCCTCACTGTACGGTATATAATGACTCCTCCCTCATGTATATATATTATATAATACCCCTCACTGTACGGTATATAATGACTCCTCCCCTCATGTACATATATTATATAATACCCCTCACTGTACGGTATATAATGACTCCTCCCTCATGTACATATATTATATAATACCCCTCACTGTACGGTATATAATGACTCCTCCCCTCATGTACATATATTATATAATACCCCTCACTGTACGGTATATAATGACTCCTCCCCTCATGTACATATATTATATAATACCCCTCACTGTACAGTATATAATGACTCCTCCCTCATGTACATATATAATACCCCTCACTGTACGGTATATAATGACTCCTCCCTCATGTACATATATTATATAATACACCTCACTGTACGGTATATAATGACTCCTCCCCTCATGTACATATATTATATAATACCCCTCACTGTACGGTATATAATGACTCCTCCCTCATGTACATATATAATACCCCTCACTGTACGGTATATAATGACTCCTCCCTCATGTACATATATTATATAATACACCTCAATGTACGGTATATAATGACTCCTCCCCTCATGTACATATATTATATAATACCCCTCACTGTACGGTATATAATGACTCCTCCCTCATGTACATATATAATACCCCTCACTGTACGGTATATAATGACTCCTCCCTCGTGTACATATATTATATAATACACCTCACTGTACGGTATATAATGACTCCTCCCCTCATGTACATATATTATATAATACCCCTCACTGTACGGTATATAATGACTCCTCCCTCATGTACATATATAATACCCCTCACTGTACGGTATATAATGACTCCTCCCTCATGTACATATATTATATAATACCCCTCACTGTACGGTATATAATGACTCCTCCCTCATGTACATATATAATACCCCTCACTGTACGGTATATAATGACTCCTCCCTCATGTACATATATAATACCCCTCACTGTACAGTATATAATGACTCCTCCCTCATGTACATATATTATATAATACACCTCAATGTACGGTATATAATGACTCCTCCCCTCATGTACATATATTATATAATACCCCTCACTGTACGGTATATAATGACTCCTCCCTCATGTACATATATAATACCCCTCACTGTACGGTATATAATGACTCATCCCTCATGTACATGTATTATATAATACACCTCACTGTACGGTATATAATGACTCCTCCCCTCATGTACATATATTATATAATACCCCTCACTGTACGGTATATAATGACTCCTCCCTCATGTACATATATTATATAATACCCCTCACTGTACGGTATATAATGACTCCTCCCTCATGTACATATATTATATAATACCCCTCACTGTACGGTATATAATGACTCCTCCCTCATGTATATATATTATTTAATACCCCTCACTGTACAGTATATAATGACTCCTCCCTCATGTACATATATTATATAATACCCCTCACTGTACGGTATATAATGACTCCTCCCTCATGTACATATATTATATAATACCCCTCACTGTACTGTATATAATGACTCCTCCCCTCATGTACATATATTATATAATACCCCTCACTGTACAGTATATAATGACGCCTCCCCTCATGTACATATATTATATAATACCCCTCACTGTACAGTATATAATGACTCCTCCCCTCATGTACATATATTATATAATACCCCTCACTGTACGGTATATAATGACTCCTCCCTCATGTACATATATTATATAATACCCCTCACTGTACGGTATATAATGACTCCTCCCTCATGTACATATATTATATAATACCCCTCACTGTACGTTATATAATGACTCCTCCCTCATGTACATATATTATATAATACCCCTCACTGTACTGTATATAATGACTCCTCCCCTCATGTACATATATTATATAATACCCCTCACTGTACGGTATATAATGACTCCTCCCTCATGTACATATATTATATAATACCCCTCACTGTACGGTATATAATGACTCCTCCCTCATGTACATATATTATATAATACCCCTCACTGTATGGTATATAATGACTCCTCCCCTCATGTACATATATAATACCCCTCACTGTACGGTATATAATGACTCCTCCCCTCATGTACATATATTATATAATACCCCTCACTGTACGGTATATAATGACTCCTACCCTCATGTACATATATTATATAATACCCCTCACTGTACGGTATATAATGACTCCTCCCCTCATGTACATATATAATACCCCTCACTGTACGGTATATAATGACTCCTCCCTCATGTACATATATTATATAATACACCTCACTGTACAGTATATAATGACTCCTCCCCTCATGTACATATATTATATAATACCCCTCACTGTACGGTATATAATGACTCCTCCCCTCATGTACATATATTATATAATACCCCTCACTGTACTGTATATAATGACTCCTCCCTCATGTACATATATTATATAATACCCCTCACTGTACGGTATATAATGACTCCTCCCTCATGTACATATATTATATAATACCCCTCACTGTACGGTATATAATGACTCCTCCCTCATGTACATATATTATATAATACCCCTCACTGTACTGTATATAATGACTCCTCCCCTCATGTACATATATTATATAATACCCCTCACTGTACGGTATATAATGACTCCTCCCCTCATGTACATATATTATATAATACCCCTCACTGTACGGTATATAATGACTCCTCCCTCATGTACATATATTATATAATACACCTCACTGTACGGTATATAATGACTCCTCCCCTCATGTACATATATTATATAATACCCCTCACTGTACGGTATATAATGACTCCTCCCTCATGTACATATATTATATAATACCCCTCACTGTACAGTATATAATGATGCCTCCCCTCATGTACATATATTATATAATACACCTCACTGTACAGTATATAATGACTCCTCCCTCATGTACATATATTATATAATACCCCTAACTGTACGGTATATAATGACTCCTCCCCTCATGTACATATATTATATAATACCCCTCACTGTACGGTATATAATGACTCCTCCCTCATGTACATATATAATACCCCTCACTGTACAGTATATAATGACTCCTCCCCTCATGTACATATATTATATAATACCCCTCACTGTACGGTATATAATGACTCTCCCCTCATGTACATATATTATATAATACCCCTCACTGTACGGTATATAATGACTCCTCCCCTCATGTACATATATTATATAATACCCCTCACTGTACGGTATATAATGACTCCTCCCCTCATGTACATATATTATATAATGCCCCTCACTGTACTGTCCCCTCATGTATATATATATTATATAATACCCCTCACTGTACGGTATATAATGACTCCTCCCTCATGTACATATATTATATAATACCCCTCACTGTACAGTATATAATGACTCCTCCCTCATGTACATATATTATATAATACCCCTCACTGTACAGTATATAATGACTCCTCCCCTAATGTACATATATTATATAATACCCCTCACTGTACGGTATATAATGACTCCTCCCCTAATGTACATATATAATACCCCTCACTGTACGGTATATAATGACTCCTCTCCTCATGTACATATATAATACCCCTCACTGTACGGTATATAATGACTCCTCCCTCATGTACATATATTATATAATATCCCTCACTGTACTGTATATAATGACTCCTCCCTCATATACATATATTATATAATACCCCTCACTGTACGGTATATAATGACTCCTCCCTCATGTACATATATAATACCCCTCACTGTACAGTATATAATGACTCCTCCCTCATGTACATATATTATATAATACCCCTCACTGTACGGTATATAATGACTCCTCCCTCATGTACATATATTATATAATACCCCTCACTGTACGGTATATAATGACTCCTCCCCTCATGTACATATATAATACCCCTCACTGTACGGTATATAATGACTCCTCCCTCATGTACATATATTATATAATACCCCTCACTGTACGGTATATAATGACTCCTGCCTCATGTACATATATTATATAATACCCCTCACTGTACGGTATATAATGACTCCTCCCTCATGTACATATATTATATAATACCCCTCACTGTACGGTATATAATGACTCCTCCCTCATGTACATATATAATACCCCTCACTGTACGGTATATAATGACTCCTCCCCTCATGTACATATATTATATAATACACCTCACTCTACAGTATATAATGACTCCTCCCCTCATGTACATATATTATATAATACCCCTCACTGTACGGTATATAATGACTCCTCCCCTCATGTACATATATAATACACCTCACTGCACGGTATATAATGACTCCTCCCCTCATGTACATATATTATATAATACCCCTCACTGTACGGTATATAATGACTCCTCCCTCATGTACATATATTATATAATACCCCTCACTGTACGGTATATAATGACTCCTCCCTCATGTACATATATTATATAATACCCCTCACTGTACGGTATATAATGACTCCTCCCCTCATGTACATATATTATATAATACCCCTCACTGTACGGTATATAATGACTCCTCCCCTCATGTACATATATTATATAATACACCTCACTGTACGGTATATAATGACTCCTCCCTCATGTACATATATTATATAATACCCCTCACTGTACGGTATATAATGACTCCTCCCTCATGTACATATATTATATAATACCCCTCACTGTACGGTATATAATGACTCCTCCCCTCATGTACATATATTATATAATACCCCTCACTGTACAGTATATAATGACTCCTCCCTCATGTACATATATTATATAATACCCCTCACTGTACGGTATATAATGACTCCTCCCTCATGTACATATATTATATAATACCCCTCACTGTACGGTATATAATGACTCCTCCCTCATGTACATATATAATACCCCTCACTGTACTGTATATAATGACTCCTCCCTCATGTACATATATTATATAATACCCCTCACTGTACGGTATATAATGACTCCTCCCTCATGTACATATATAATACCCCTCACTGTACAGTATATAATGACTCCTCCCTCATGTACATATATTATATAATACCCCTCACTGTACGGTATATAATGACTCCTCCCTCATGTACATATATAATACCCCTCACTGTACAGTATATAATGACTCCTCCCTCATGTACGTATATTATATAATACCCCTCACTGTACGGTATATAATGACTCCTCCCTCATGTACATATATTATATAATACCCCTCACTGTACAGTATATAATGACTCCTCCCTCATGTACATATATAATACCCCTCACTATACGGTATATAATGACTCCTCCCCTCATGTACATATATTATATAATAACCCTCACTGTACGGTATATAATGACTCCTCCCCTCATGTACATATATTATATAATAACCCTCACTGTACGGTATATAATGACTCCTCCCCTCATGTACATATATTATATAATACCCCTCACTGTACGGTATATAATGACTCCTCCCCTCATGTACATATATAATACCCCTCACTGTACGGTATATAATGACTCCTCCCCTCATGTACATATATTATATAATACCCCTCACTGTACGGTATATAATGACTCCTCCCCTCATGTACGTATATTATATAATACACCTCACTGTACAGTATATAATGACGCCTCCCCTCATGTACATATATTATATAATAACCCTCACTGTACGGTATATAATGACTCCTCCCCTCATGTACATATATTATATAATACCCCTCACTGTACGGTATATAATGACTCCTCCCCTCATGTACATATATAATACCCCTCACTGTACGGTATATAATGACTCCTCCCCTCATGTACATATATTATATAATACCCCTCACTGTACTGTATATAATGACTCCTCCCCTCATGTACATATATTATATAATACCCCTCACTGTACAGTATATAATGACGCCTCCCCTCATGTACATATATTATATAATACCCCTCACTGTACAGTATATAATGACTCCTCCCCTCATGTACATATATTATATAATACCCCTCACTGTACGGTATATAATGACTCCTCCCTCATGTACATATATTATATAATACCCCTCACTGTACGGTATATAATGACTCCTCCCTCATGTACATATATTATATAATACCCCTCACTGTACGTTATATAATGACTCCTCCCTCATGTACATATATTATATAATACCCCTCACTGTACTGTATATAATGACTCCTCCCCTCATGTACATATATTATATAATACCCCTCACTGTACGGTATATAATGACTCCTCCCTCATGTACATATATTATATAATACCCCTCACTGTACGGTATATAATGACTCCTCCCTCATGTACATATATTATATAATACCCCTCACTGTATGGTATATAATGACTCCTCCCCTCATGTACATATATAATACCCCTCACTGTACGGTATATAATGACTCCTCCCCTCATGTACATATATTATATAATACCCCTCACTGTACGGTATATAATGACTCCTACCCTCATGTACATATATTATATAATACCCCTCACTGTACGGTATATAATGACTCCTCCCCTCATGTACATATATAATACCCCTCACTGTACGGTATATAATGACTCCTCCCTCATGTACATATATTATATAATACACCTCACTGTACAGTATATAATGACTCCTCCCCTCATGTACATATATTATATAATACCCCTCACTGTACGGTATATAATGACTCCTCCCCTCATGTACATATATTATATAATACCCCTCACTGTACTGTATATAATGACTCCTCCCTCATGTACATATATTATATAATACCCCTCACTGTACGGTATATAATGACTCCTCCCTCATGTACATATATTATATAATACCCCTCACTGTACGGTATATAATGACTCCTCCCTCATGTACATATATTATATAATACCCCTCACTGTACTGTATATAATGACTCCTCCCCTCATGTACATATATTATATAATACCCCTCACTGTACGGTATATAATGACTCCTCCCCTCATGTACATATATTATATAATACCCCTCACTGTACGGTATATAATGACTCCTCCCTCATGTACATATATTATATAATACACCTCACTGTACGGTATATAATGACTCCTCCCCTCATGTACATATATTATATAATACCCCTCACTGTACGGTATATAATGACTCCTCCCTCATGTACATATATTATATAATACCCCTCACTGTACAGTATATAATGATGCCTCCCCTCATGTACATATATTATATAATACACCTCACTGTACAGTATATAATGACTCCTCCCTCATGTACATATATTATATAATACCCCTAACTGTACGGTATATAATGACTCCTCCCCTCATGTACATATATTATATAATACCCCTCACTGTACGGTATATAATGACTCCTCCCTCATGTACATATATAATACCCCTACTGTACAGTATATAATGACTCCTCCCCTCATGTACATATATTATATAATACCCCTCACTGTACGGTATATAATGACTCTCCCCTCATGTACATATATTATATAATACCCCTCACTGTACGGTATATAATGACTCCTCCCCTCATGTACATATATTATATAATACCCCTCACTGTACGGTATATAATGACTCCTCCCCTCATGTACATATATTATATAATGCCCCTCACTGTACTGTCCCCTCATGTATATATATATTATATAATACCCCTCACTGTACGGTATATAATGACTCCTCCCTCATGTACATATATTATATAATACCCCTCACTGTACAGTATATAATGACTCCTCCCTCATGTACATATATTATATAATACCCCTCACTGTACAGTATATAATGACTCCTCCCCTAATGTACATATATTATATAATACCCCTCACTGTACGGTATATAATGACTCCTCCCCTAATGTACATATATAATACCCCTCACTGTACGGTATATAATGACTCCTCTCCTCATGTACATATATAATACCCCTCACTGTACGGTATATAATGACTCCTCCCTCATGTACATATATTATATAATATCCCTCACTGTACTGTATATAATGACTCCTCCCTCATATACATATATTATATAATACCCCTCACTGTACGGTATATAATGACTCCTCCCTCATGTACATATATAATACCCCTCACTGTACAGTATATAATGACTCCTCCCTCATGTACATATATTATATAATACCCCTCACTGTACGGTATATAATGACTCCTCCCTCATGTACATATATTATATAATACCCCTCACTGTACGGTATATAATGACTCCTCCCCTCATGTACATATATAATACCCCTCACTGTACGGTATATAATGACTCCTCCCTCATGTACATATATTATATAATACCCCTCACTGTACGGTATATAATGACTCCTGCCTCATGTACATATATTATATAATACCCCTCACTGTACGGTATATAATGACTCCTCCCTCATGTACATATATTATATAATACCCCTCACTGTACGGTATATAATGACTCCTCCCTCATGTACATATATAATACCCCTCACTGTACGGTATATAATGACTCCTCCCCTCATGTACATATATTATATAATACACCTCACTCTACAGTATATAATGACTCCTCCCCTCATGTACATATATTATATAATACCCCTCACTGTACGGTATATAATGACTCCTCCCCTCATGTACATATATAATACACCTCACTGCACGGTATATAATGACTCCTCCCTCATGTACATATATTATATAATACCCCTCACTGTACGGTATATAATGACTCCTCCCTCATGTACATATATTATATAATACCCCTCACTGTACGGTATATAATGACTCCTCCCTCATGTACATATATTATATAATACCCCTCACTGTACGGTATATAATGACTCCTCCCCTCATGTACATATATTATATAATACCCCTCACTGTACGGTATATAATGACTCCTCCCCTCATGTACATATATTATATAATACACCTCACTGTACGGTATATAATGACTCCTCCCTCATGTACATATATTATATAATACCCCTCACTGTACGGTATATAATGACTCCTCCCTCATGTACATATATTATATAATACCCCTCACTGTACGGTATATAATGACTCCTCCCCTCATGTACATATATTATATAATACCCCTCACTGTACAGTATATAATGACTCCTCCCTCATGTACATATATTATATAATACCCCTCACTGTACGGTATATAATGACTCCTCCCTCATGTACATATATTATATAATACCCCTCACTGTACGGTATATAATGACTCCTCCCTCATGTACATATATAATACCCCTCACTGTACTGTATATAATGACTCCTCCCTCATGTACATATATTATATAATACCCCTCACTGTACGGTATATAATGACTCCTCCCTCATGTACATATATAATACCCCTCACTGTACAGTATATAATGACTCCTCCCTCATGTACATATATTATATAATACCCCTCACTGTACGGTATATAATGACTCCTCCCTCATGTACATATATAATACCCCTCACTGTACAGTATATAATGACTCCTCCCTCATGTACGTATATTATATAATACCCCCTCACTGTACGGTATATAATGACTCCTCCCTCATGTACATATATTATATAATACCCCTCACTGTACAGTATATAATGACTCCTCCCTCATGTACATATATAATACCCCTCACTATACGGTATATAATGACTCCTCCCCTCATGTACATATATTATATAATAACCCTCACTGTACGGTATATAATGACTCCTCCCCTCATGTACATATATTATATAATAACCCTCACTGTACGGTATATAATGACTCCTCCCCTCATGTACATATATTATATAATACCCCTCACTGTACGGTATATAATGACTCCTCCCCTCATGTACATATATAATACCCCTCACTGTACGGTATATAATGACTCCTCCCCTCATGTACATATATTATATAATACCCCTCACTGTACGGTATATAATGACTCCTCCCCTCATGTACGTATATTATATAATACACCTCACTGTACAGTATATTTGACTCCTCCCCTCATGTACATATATTATATAATACCCCTCACTGTACGGTATATAATGACTCCTCCCCTCATGTACATATATTATATAATACCCCTCACTGTACTGTATATAATGACTCCTCCCTCATGTACATATATTATATAATACCCCTCACTGTACGGTATATAATGACTCCTCCCTCATGTACGTATATTATATAATACCCCTCACTGTACGGTATATAATGACTCCTCCCTCATGTATATATATTATATAATACCCCTCACTGTACGGTATATAATGACTCCTCCCCTCATGTACATATATTATATAATACCCCTCACTGTACGGTATATAATGACTCCTCCCTCATGTACATATATTATATAATACCCCTCACTGTACGGTATATAATGACTCCTCCCCTCATGTACATATATTATATAATACCCCTCACTGTACGGTATATAATGACTCCTCCCCTCATGTACATATATTATATAATACCCCTCACTGTACAATATATAATGACTCCTCCCTCATGTACATATATAATACCCCTCACTGTACGGTATATAATGACTCCTCCCTCATGTACATATATTATATAATACACCTCACTGTACGGTATATAATGACTCCTCCCCTCATGTACATATATTATATAATACCCCTCACTGTACGGTATATAATGACTCCTCCCTCATGTACATATATAATACCCCTCACTGTACGGTATATAATGACTCCTCCCTCATGTACATATATTATATAATATACCTCAATGTACGGTATATAATGACTCCTCCCCTCATGTACATATATTATATAATACCCCTCACTGTACGGTATATAATGACTCCTCCCTCATGTACATATATAATACCCCTCACTGTACGGTATATAATGACTCCTCCCTCGTGTACATATATTATATAATACACCTCACTGTACGGTATATAATGACTCCTCCCCTCATGTACATATATTATATAATACCCCTCACTGTACGGTATATAATGACTCCTCCCTCATGTACATATATAATACCCCTCACTGTACGGTATATAATGACTCCTCCCTCATGTACATATATTATATAATACCCCTCACTGTACGGTATATAATGACTCCTCCCTCATGTACATATATAATACCCCTCACTGTACGGTATATAATGACTCCTCCCTCATGTACATATATAATACCCCTCACTGTACAGTATATAATGACTCCTCCCTCATGTACATATATTATATAATACACCTCAATGTACGGTATATAATGACTCCTCCCCTCATGTACATATATTATATAATACCCCTCACTGTACGGTATATAATGACTCCTCCCTCATGTACATATATAATACCCCTCACTGTACGGTATATAATGACTCATCCCTCATGTACATGTATTATATAATACACCTCACTGTACGGTATATAATGACTCCTCCCCTCATGTACATATATTATATAATACCCCTCACTGTACGGTATATAATGACTCCTCCCTCATGTACATATATTATATAATACCCCTCACTGTACGGTATATAATGACTCCTCCCTCATGTACATATATTATATAATACCCCTCACTGTACGGTATATAATGACTCCTCCCCTCATGTACATATATTATATAATACCCCTCACTGTACGGTATATAATGACTCCTCCCCTCATGTACATATATTATATAATGCCCCTCACTGTACTGTCCCCTCATGTATATATATATTATATAATACCCCTCACTGTACGGTATATAATGACTCCTCCCTCATGTACATATATTATATAATACCCCTCACTGTACAGTATATAATGACTCCTCCCTCATGTACATATATTATATAATACCCCTCACTGTACAGTATATAATGACTCCTCCCTAATGTACATATATTATATAATACCCCTCACTGTACGGTATATAATGACTCCTCCCCTAATGTACATATATAATACCCCTCACTGTACGGTATATAATGACTCCTCTCCTCATGTACATATATAATACCCCTCACTGTACGGTATATAATGACTCCTCCCTCATGTACATATATAATATCCCTCACTGTACTGTATATAATGACTCCTCCCTCATATACATATATTATATAATACCCCTCACTGTACGGTATATAATGACTCCTCCCTCATGTACATATATAATACCCCTCACTGTACAGTATATAATGACTCCTCCCTCATGTACATATATTATATAATACCCCTCACTGTACGGTATATAATGACTCCTCCCTCATGTACATATATTATATAATACCCCTCACTGTACGGTATATAATGACTCCTCCCCTCATGTACATATATAATACCCCTCACTGTACGGTATATAATGACTCCTCCCTCATGTACATATATTATATAATACCCCTACTGTACGGTATATAATGACTCCTGCCTCATGTACATATATTATATAATACCCCTCACTGTACGGTATATAATGACTCCTCCCTCATGTACATATATTATATAATACCCCTCACTGTACGGTATATAATGACTCCTCCCTCATGTACATATATAATACCCCTCACTGTACGGTATATAATGACTCCTCCCTCATGTACATATATTATATAATACACCTCACTCTACAGTATATAATGACTCCTCCCCTCATGTACATATATTATATAATACCCCTCACTGTATGGTATATAATGACTCCTCCCCTCATGTACATATATAATACACCTCACTGCACGGTATATAATGACTCCTCCCCTCATGTACATATATTATATAATACCCCTCACTGTACGGTATATAATGACTCCTCCCTCATGTACATATATTATATAATACCCCTCACTGTACGGTATATAATGACTCCTCCCTCATGTACATATATTATATAATACCCCTCACTGTACGGTATATAATGACTCCTCCCCTCATGTACATATATTATATAATACCCCTCACTGTACGGTATATAATGACTCCTCCCCTCATGTACATATATTATATAATACACCTCACTGTACGGTATATAATGACTCCTCCCTCATGTACATGTATTATATAATACCCCTCACTGTACGGTATATAATGACTCCTCCCTCATGTACATATATTATATAATACCCCTCACTGTACGGTATATAATGACTCCTCCCCTCATGTACATATATTATATAATACCCCTCACTGTACAGTATATAATGACTCCTCCCTCATGTACATATATTATATAATACCCCTCACTGTACGGTATATAATGACTCCTCCCTCATGTACATATATTATATAATACCCCTCACTGTACGGTATATAATGACTCCTCCCTCATGTACATATATAATACCCCTCACTGTACTGTATATAATGACTCCTCCCTCATGTACATATATTATATAATACCCCTCACTGTACGGTATATAATGACTCCTCCCTCATGTACATATATAATACCCCTCACTGTACAGTATATAATGACTCCTCCCTCATGTACATATATTATATAATACCCCTCACTGTACGGTATATAATGACTCCTCCCTCATGTACATATATAATACCCCTCACTGTACAGTATATAATGACTCCTCCCTCATGTACGTATATTATATAATACCCCTCACTGTACGGTATATAATGACTCCTCCCTCATGTACATATATTATATAATACCCCTCACTGTACAGTATATAATGACTCCTCCCTCATGTACATATATAATACCCCTCACTATACGGTATATAATGACTCCTCCCCTCATGTACATATATTATATAATAACCCTCACTGTACGGTATATAATGACTCCTCCCTCATGTACATATATTATATAATAACCCTCACTGTACGGTATATAATGACTCCTCCCCTCATGTACATATATTATATAATACCCCTCACTGTACGGTATATAATGACTCCTCCCCTCATGTACATATATAATACCCCTCACTGTACGGTATATAATGACTCCTCCCCTCATGTACATATATTATATAATACCCCTCACTGTACGGTATATAATGACTCCTCCCCTCATGTACGTATATTATATAATACACCTCACTGTACAGTATATTTGACTCCTCCCCTCATGTACATATATTATATAATACCCCTCACTGTACGGTATATAATGACTCCTCCCCTCATGTACATATATTATATAATACCCCTCACTGTACTGTATATAATGACTCCTCCCTCATGTACATATATTATATAATACCCCTCACTGTACGGTATATAATGACTCCTCCCTCATGTACGTATATTATATAATACCCCTCACTGTACGGTATATAATGACTCCTCCCCATGTATATATATTATATAATACCCCTCACTGTACGGTATATAATGACTCCTCCCCTCATGTACATATATTATATAATACCCCTCACTGTACGGTATATAATGACTCCTCCCTCATGTACATATATTATATAATACCCCTCACTGTACGGTATATAATGACTCCTCCCCTCATGTACATATATTATATAATACCCCTCACTGTACGGTATATAATGACTCCTCCCCTCATGTACATATATTATATAATACCCCTCACTGTACAGTATATAATGACTCCTCCCTCATGTACATATATAATACCCCTACTGTACGGTATATAATGACTCCTCCCTCATGTACATATATTATATAATACACCTCACTGTACGGTATATAATGACTCCTCCCCTCATGTACATATATTATATAATACCCCTCACTGTACGGTATATAATGACTCCTCCCTCATGTACATATATAATACCCCTCACTGTACGGTATATAATGACTCCTCCCTCATGTACATATATTATATAATACACCTCAATGTACGGTATATAATGACTCCTCCCCTCATGTACATATATTATATAATACCCCTCACTGTACGGTATATAATGACTCCTCCCTCATGTACATATATAATACCCCTCACTGTACGGTATATAATGACTCCTTCCTCGTGTACATATATTATATAATACACCTCACTGTACGGTATATAATGACTCCTCCCCTCATGTACATATATTATATAATACCCCTCACTGTACGGTATATAATGACTCCTCCCTCATGTACATATATAATACCCCTCACTGTACGGTATATAATGACTCCTCCTCATGTACATATATTATATAATACCCCTCACTGTACGGTATATAATGACTCCTCCCTCATGTACATATATATACCCCTCACTGTACGGTATATAATGACTCCCTCATGTACATATATAATACCCTTCACTGTACAGTATATAATGACTCCTCCCTCATGTACATATATTATATAATACCCTCAATGTACGGTATATAATGACTCCTCCCCTCATGTACATATATTATATAATACCCCTCACTGTACGGTATATAATGACTCCTCCCTCATGTACATATATATATACCCCTCACTGTACGGTATATAATGACTCATCCCTCATGTACATGTATTATATAATACACCTCACTGTACGGTATATAATGACTCCTCCCCTCATGTACATATATTATATAATACCCCTCACTGTACGGTATATAATGACTCCTCCCTCATGTACATATATTATATAATACCCCTCACTGTACGGTATATAATGACTCCTCCCTCATGTACATATATTATATAATACCCCTCACTGTACGGTATATAATGACTCCTCCCTCATGTATATATATTATATAATACCCCTCACTGTACAGTATATAATGACTCCTCCCTCATGTACATATATTATATATTACCCCTCACTGTACGGTATATAATGACTCCTCCCTCATGTACATATATTATATAATACCCCTCACTGTACTGTATATAATGACTCCTCCCCTCATGTACATATATTATATAATACCCCTCACTGTACAGTATATAATGACCCTCCCTCATGTACATATATTATATAATACCCCTCACTGTACAGTATATAATGACTCCTCCCCTCATGTACATATATTATATAATACCCCTCACTGTACGGTATATAATGACTCCTCCCTCATGTACATATATTATATAATACCCCTCACTGTACGGTATATAATGACTCCTCCTCATGTACATATATTATATAATACCCCTCACTGTACGTTATATAATGACTCCTCCCTCATGTACATATATTATATAATACCCCTCACTGTACTGTATATAATGACTCCTCCCCTCATGTACATATATTATATAATACCCCTCACTGTACGGTATATAATGACTCCTCCCTCATGTACATATATTATATAATACCCCTCACTGTACGGTATATAATGACTCCTCCCTCATGTACATATATTATATAATACCCCTCACTGTACGGTATATAATGACTCCTCCCCTCATGTACATATATAATACCCCTCACTGTACGGTATATAATGACTCCTCCCCTCATGTACATATATTATATAATACCCCTCACTGTACGGTATATAATGACTCCTCCCCTCATGTACATATATTATATAATACCCCTCACTGTACGGTATATAATGACTCCTCCCCTCATGTACATATATAATACCCTACTGTACTGTATATAATGACTCTCCCTCATGTACATATATTATATAATACCCTCACTGTACAGTATATAATGACTCCTCCCCTCATGTACATATATTATATAATACCCCTCACTGTACGGTATATAATGACTCCTCCTCTCATGTACATATATTATATAATACCCCTCACTGTACTGTATATAATGACTCCTCCCTCATGTACATATATTATATAATACCCCTCACTGTACGGTATATAATGACTCCTCCCTCATGTACATATATTATATAATACCCCTCACTGTACGGTATATAATGACTCCTCCCTCATGTACATATATTATATAATACCCCTCACTGTACTGTATATAATGACTCCTCCCCTCATGTACATATATTATATAATACCCCTCACTGTACGGTATATAATGACTCCTCCCCTCATGTACATATATTATATAATACCCCTCACTGTACGGTATATAATGACTCCTCCCTCATGTACATATATTATATAATACACCTCACTGTACGGTATATAATGACTCCTCCCCTCATGTACATATATTATATAATACCCCTCACTGTACGGTATATAATGACTCCTCCCTCATGTACATATATTATATAATACCCCTCACTGTACAGTATATAATGATGCCTCCCTCATGTACATATATTATATAATACACCTACTGTACAGTATATAATGACTCCTCCCTCATGTACATATATTATATAATACCCCTCACTGTACGGTATATAATGCTCTATGTACATATATTATATAATCCCCTCACTGTACGGTATATAATGCTCCCCCTCATGTACATATATAATCCCCTCACTGTACAGTATATAGTGATTCCTCCTCATGTACATATATTATATAATACCCCTCACTGTACGGTATATAATGACTCTCCCCTCATGTACATATATTATATAATACCCCTCACTGTACGGTATATAATGACTCCTCCCCTCATGTACATATATTATATAATACCCCTCACTGTACGGTATATAATGACTCTCTTTGTATATTATTATATTGTCTCTCTACTGTCCTGTATGTATGTATATATTATATATATACCCCTCACTGTACGGTATATAATGACTCCTCCCTCATGTACATATATTATATAATACCCCTCACTGTACAGTATATAATGACTCCTCCTTATGTACATATATTATATAATACCCCTCACTGTACAGTATATAATGACTCCCCCCCTAATGTACATATATTATATAATACCCCTCACTGTACGGTATATAATGACTCTTCCCCTAATGTACATATATATACCTCTCTCTGGGTACGGTATATATATCCTCTCTCCTTCGTGTACATATATATATCCCCTCACTGTACGGTATATAATGCTCCTCCCTCATGTACATATATTATATAATATCCCTCACTGTACTGTATATAATGACTCCTCCCTCATATACATATATTATATAATACCCCTCACTGTACGGTATATAATGACTCCTCGTCATGTACATATATAATACCCCTCACTGTACAGTATATAATGACTCCTCCCTCATGTACATATATTATATAATACCCCTCACTGTACGGTATATAATGACTCCTCCCTTATGTACATATATTATATAATACCCCTACTGTACGGTATATAATGACTCCTCCCCTATGTACATATATAATACCCCTCACTGTACGGTATATAATGACTCCCCCTCATGTACATATATTATATAATACCCCTCACTGTATGGTATATAATGACTCCTGCCTCATGTACATATATTATATAATACCCCTCACTGTACGGTATATAATGACTCCTCCCTCATGTACATATATTATATAATACCCCTCACTGTACGGTATATAATGACTCCTCCCTAATGTACATATATAATACCCCTCACTGTACGGTATATAATGACTCCTCCCCTCATGTACATATATTATATAATACACCCTACTCTACAGTATATAATGACTCCTCCCCTCATGTACATATATTATATAATACCCCTCACTGTACGGTATATAATGACTCCTCCCTCATGTACATATATAATACACCTCACTGCACGGTATATAATGACTCCTCCCTCATGTACATATATTATATAATACCCCTCACTGTACGGTATATAATGACTCCTCCCTCATGTACATATATTATATAATACCCCTCACTGTACGGTATATAATGACTCCTCCCTCATGTACATATATTATATAATACCCCTCACTGTACGGTATATAATGACTCCTCCCCTCATGTACATATATTATATATACCCCTCACTGTACGGTATATAATGACTCCTCCCCTCATGTACATATATTATATAATACACCTCACTGTACGGTATATAATGACTCCTCCCTCATGTACATATATTATATAATACCCCTCACTGTACGGTATATAATGACTCCTCCCTCATGTACATATATTATATAATACCCCTCACTGTACGGTATATAATGACTCCTCCCCTCATGTACATATATTATATAATACCCCTCACTGTACAGTATATAATGACTCCTCCCTCATGTACATATATTATATAATACCCCTCACTGTACGGTATATAATGACTCCTCCCTCATGTACATATATTATATAATACCCCTACTGTACGGTATATAATGACTCCTCCCTCATGTACATATATAATACCCCTCACTGTACTGTATATAATGACTCCTCCCTCATGTACATATATTATATAATACCCCACACTGTACGGTATATAATGACTCTCCCTCATGTAATATATAATACCCCTCACTGTACAGTATATAATGACTCCTCCCTCATGTACATATATTATATAATACCCCTCACTGTACGGTATATAATGACTCCTCCCTCATGTACATATATAATACCCCTCACTGTACAGTATATAATGACTCCTCCCTCATGTACGTATATTATATAATACCCCTCACTGTACGGTATATAATGACTCCTCCCTCATGTACATATATTATATAATACCCCTCACTGTACAGTATATAATGACTCCTCCCTCATGTACATATATAATACCCCTCACTATACGGTATATAATGACTCCTCCCCTCATGTACATATATTATATAATAACCCTCACTGTACGGTATATAATGACTCCTCCCCTCATGTACATATATTATATAATAACCCTCACTGTACGGTATATAATGACTCCTCCCCTCATGTACATATATTATATAATACCCCTCACTGTACGGTATATAATGACTCCTCCCCTCATGTACATATATAATACCCTCACTGTACGGTATATAATGACTCCTCCCCTCATGTACATATATTATATAATACCCCTCACTGTACGGTATATAATGACTCCTCCCTCATGTACGTATATTATATAATACACCTCACTGTACAGTATATTTGACTCCTCCCCTCATGTACATATATTATATAATACCCCTCACTGTACGGTATATAATGACTCCTCCCCTCATGTACATATATTATATAATACCCCTCACTGTACTGTATATAATGACTCCTCCCTCATGTACATATATTATATAATACCCTACTGTACGGTATATAATGACTCCTCCCTCATGTACGTATATTATATAATACCCCTCACTGTACGGTATATAATGACTCCTCCCTCATGTATATATATTATATAATACCCCTCACTGTACGGTATATAATGACTCCTCCCCTCATGTACATATATTATATAATACCCCTCACTGTACGGTATATAATGACTCCTCCCTCATGTACATATATTATATAATACCCCTCACTGTACGGTATATAATGACTCCTCCCCTCATGTACATATATTATATAATACCCCTCACTGTACGGTATATAATGACTCCTCCCCTCATGTACATATATTATATAATACCCCTCACTGTACAGTATATAATGACTCCTCCCTCATGTACATATATATACCCCTACTGTACGGTATATAATGACTCCTCCCTCATGTACATATATTATATAATACACCTCACTGTACGGTATATAATGACTCCTCCCTCATGTACATATATTATATAATACCCCTCACTGTACGATATATAATGACTCCTCCCTCATGTACATATATAATACCCCTCACTGTACGGTATATAATGACTCCTCCCTCATGTACATATATTATATAATACACCTCAATGTACGGTATATAATGACTCCTCCCCTCATGTACATATATTATATAATACCCCTCACTGTACGGTATATAATGACTCCTCCCTCATGTACATATATAATACCTACTGTACAGTATATAATGACTCCTCCCTCGTGTACATATATTATATAATACCCTACTGTACGGTATATAATGACTCCTCCCCTCATGTACATATATTATATAATACCCCTACTGTACGGTATATAATGACTCCTCCCTCATGTACATATATTATATAATACCCCTCACTGTACTGTATATAATGACTCCTCCTCATGTACATATATTATATAATACCCCTCACTGTACGGTATATAATGACTCCTCCCTCATGTACATATATTTATATAATACCCCTACTGTACGGTATATAATGACTCCTCCCTCATGTACATATATTATATAATACTCACTGTACGTATATAACTCCTCCCCTATGTACATATATAATACCCCTCACTGTACGGTATATAATGACTCCTCCCTATGTACATATATTATATAATACCCCTCACTGTACGGTATATAATGACTCCTACCCTCATGTACATATATTATATAATACCCCTACTGTACGGTATATAATGACTCCTCCCTATGTACATATATAATACCTCACTGTACGGTATATAATGACTCCTCCTCATGTACATATATTATATAATACACCTCACTGTACAGTATATAATGACTCCTCCCCTCATGTACATATATTATATAATACCCCTCACTGTACGGTATATAATGACTCTCCCTCATGTACATATATTATATAATACCCCTCACTGTACTGTATATAATGACTCCTCCCTCATGTACATATATTATATAATACCCCTCACTGTACGGTATATAATGACTCCTCCCTCATGTACATATATTATATAATACACCTCACTGTACGGTATATAATGACTCCTCCCCTCATATACATATATTATATAATACCCCTCACTGTACGGTATATAATGACTCCTCCCTCATGTACATATATTATATAATACCCTCACTGTACAGTATATAATGATGCCTCCCCTATGTACATATATTATATAATACACCTCACTGTACAGTATATAATGACTCCTCCCTCATGTACATATATTATATAATACCCCTCACTGTACGGTATATAATGACTCCTCCCCTCATGTACATATATTATATAAAACCCCTCACTGTACGGTATATAATGATTCCTCCCCTCATGTACATATATTATATAATCCCCTCACTGTACGGTATATAATGACTCCTCCCCTAATGTACATATATAATACCCCTCACTGTGCGGTATATAATGACTTCTCCTATGTATATATAATACCCTCACTGTACGGTATATAATGACTCCTCCCTCATGTATATATATTATATAATACCCCTACTGTATGGTATATAATGACTCCTCCCTCATGTACATATATTATATAATACCCCTCACTGTACGATATATAATGACTCCTCCCTCATATACATATATAATACCCCTCACTGTACAGTATATAATGACTCCTCTCCTCATGTACATATATATACCCCTACTGTACGGTATATAATGACTCCTCCCTCATGTACATATATTATATAATACCCCTCACTGTATGGTATATAATGACTCCTCTCATCATGTACATATATAATACACCTCACTGTACAGTATATAATGACTCCTCCCTCATGTACGTATATTATATAATACCCCTCACTGTACGGTATATAATGACTCCTCCTTCATGTACATATATAATACCCCTCACTGTACTGTATATAATGACTCCTCCCTCATGTACATATATTATATAATCCCCTCACTGTACAGTATATAATGACTCCTCCCCTAATGTACATATATTATATAATACACCTCACTGTACGGTATATAATGACTCCTCCCTAATGTACATATATTATATAATACCCCTCACTGTACGGTATATAATGACTCCTCCCCTCATGTACATATATTATATAATACCCCTACTGTACGGTATATAATGACTCCTCCCTCATGTACATATATTATATAATACCCCTCACTGTACGGTATATAATGACTCCTCCCCTCATGTACATATATAATACCCCTCACTGTACGGTATATAATGACTCCTCCCCTCATGTACATATATTATATAATACCCCTACTGTACGGTATATAATGACTCCTACCCTCATGTACATATATTATATTATACCCCTACTGTACGGTATATAATGACTCCTCCCCTCATGTACATATATAATACCCCTACTGTACGGTATATAATGACTCCTCCCTATGTACATATATTATATAATACACCTCACTGTACAGTATATAATGACTCCTCCCTCATGTACATATATTATATAATACCCCTCACTGTACGGTATATAATGACTCCTCCCCTCATGTACATATATTATATAATACCCCTCACTGTACTGTATATAATGACTCCTCCCTCATGTACATATATTATATAATACCCTACTGTACGGTATATAATGACTCCTCCCTCATGTACATATATTATATAATACACCTCACTGTACGGTATATATTATATATATTATATAATACCCCTCACTGTACGGTATATAATGACTCCTCCCTCATGTACATATATTATATAATACCCCTCACTGTACAGTATATAATGATGCCTCCCCTCATGTACATATATTATATAATACACCTCACTGTACAGTATATAATGACTCCTCCCTCATGTACATATATTATATAATACCCCTCACTGTACGGTATATAATGACTCCTCCCCTCATGTACATATATTATATAATACCCCTCACTGTACGGTATATAATGACTCCTCCCTGTACATATATAATACCCCTACTGGGGTATATATTTTATGTACATATATAATACCCCTCACTGTACGGTATATAATGACTCCTCCCTCATGTATATATATTATATAATACCCTCACTGTATGGTATATAATGACTCCTCCCCTCATGTACATATATTATATAATACCCCTCACTGTACGATATATAATGACTCCTCCCTCATATAATATAATACCCCTCACTGTACAGTATATAATACTCCTCTCCTCATGTACATATATAATACCCCTACTGTACGGTATATAATGACTCCTCCCTCATGTACATATATTATATAATACCCCTCACTGTACGGTATATAATGACTCCTCTCCTCATGTACATATATAATACACCTCACTGTACAGTATATAATGACTCCTCCCTATGTACGTATATTATATAATACCTCACTGTACGGTATATAATGACTCCTCCTTCATGTACATATATAATACCCCTCTGTACTGATATAATATGTACATATATTATATAATACCCCTCACTGTACAGTATATAATGACTCCTCCCTAATGTACATATATTATATAATACACCTCACTGTACGGTATATAATGACTCCTCCCTAATGTACATATATTATATAATACCCCTCACTGTACGGTATATAATGACTCCTCCCTCATGTACATATATTATATAATACCCCTACTGTACGGTATATAATGACTCCTCCCTCATGTACATATATTATATAATACCCCTACTGTACGGTATATAATGACTCCTCCCTCATGTACATATATAATACCCCTACTGTACGGTATATAATGACTCCTCCCCTTATGTACATATATTATATAATACCCCTCACTGTACGGTATATAATGACTCCTACCCTCATGTACATATATTATATAATACCCCTACTGTACGGTATATAATGACTCCTCCCCTCATGTACATATATATACCCCTACTGTACGGTATATAATGACTCCTCCCTCATGTACATATATTATATAATACACCTCACTGTACAGTATATAATGACTCCTCCCCTCATGTACATATATTATATAATACCCCTCACTGTACGGTATATAATGACTCCTCCCCTCATGTACATATATTATATAATACCCCTCACTGTACTGTATATAATGACTCTCCCTCATGTACATATATTATATAATACCCCTACTGTACGGTATATAATGACTCCTCCCTCATGTACATATATTATATAATACACCTCACTGTACGGTATATAATGACTCCTCCCCTTATATACATATATTATATAATACCCCTCACTGTACGGTATATAATGACTCCTCCCTCATGTATATATATTATATAATACCCCTCACTGTACAGTATATAATGATGCCTCCCTCATGTACATATATTATATAATACACCTCACTGTACAGTATATAATGACTCCTCCCTCATGTACATATATTATATAATACCCCTACTGTACGGTATATAATGACTCCTCCCCTCATGTACATATATTATATAATACCCTCACTGTACGGTATATAATGACTCCTCCCTATGTACATATATAATACCCCTACTGTACTGTATATAATGACTCCTCCCCTCATGTACATATATTATATAATACCCCTACTGTATGGTATATAATGACTCCTCCCTCATGTACATATATTATATATCCCCTCACTGTATGGTATATAATGACTCCTCCCTCATGTACATATATTATATAATACCCTACTGTACGGTATATAATGACTCCTCCCTGTGTACATATATTATATAATACCCCTACTGTACGGTATATAATGACTCCTCCCTCATGTACATATATTATATAATACCCCTACTGTACTGTATATAATGACTCCTCCCTCATGTACATATATAATACCCCTCACTGTACAGTATATAATGACTCCTCTCCTCATGTACATATATTATATAATACCCCTCACTGTACGGTATATAATGACTCTCCCTATGTACATATATTATATAATACCCCTACTGTACGGTATATAATGACTCTCCCCTCATGTACATATATTATATAATACCCCTCACTGTACGGTATATAATGATTCCTCCCTATGTACATATATTATATAATGCCCCTACTGTACTGTCCCTCATGTATATATATATTATATAATACCCCTACTGTACGGTATATAATGACTCCTCCCTCATGTACATATATTATATAATACCCTCACTGTACAGTATATAATGACTCCTCCCTCATGTACATATATTATATAATACCCCTCACTGTACAGTATATAATGACTCCTCCCCTATTGTACATATATTATATAATACCCCTACTGTACGGTATATAATGACTCCTCCTAATGTACATATATAATACCCCTACTGTACGGTATATAATATGTACATATATAATACCCCTCACTGTACGGTATATAATGACTCCTCCCTCATGTACATATATTATATAATACCCCTCACTGTACGGTATATAATGACTCCTCCCTCATGTACATATATAATACCCCCCCCCCCTGTACGGTATATAATGACTCCTCCCTCATGTACATATATTATATAATATCCCTCACTGTACTGTATATAATGACTCCTCCCTCATATACATATATTATATAATACCCCTCACTGTACGGTATATAATGACTCCTCCCTCATGTACATATATAATACCCCTCACTGTACAGTATATAATGACTCCTCCCTCATGTACATATATTATATAATACCCCTCACTGTACGGTATATAATGACTCCTCCCTCATGTACATATATTATATAATACACCTCACTGTACGGTATATAATGACTCCTCCCTCATGTACATATATTATATAATACACCTCACTGTACGGTATATAATGACTCCTCCCTCATGTACATATATAATACCCCTCACTGTACGGTATATAATGACTCCTCCCTCATGTACATATATAATACCCCTCACTGTACGGTATATAATGACTCCTCCCCTCATGTACATATATTATATAATACACCTCACTCTACAGTATATAATGACTCCTCCCCTCATGTACATATATTATATAATACCCCTCACTGTACGGTATATAATGACTCCTCCCTCATGTACATATATTATATAATACCCCTCACTGTACGATATATAATGACTCCTCCCTCATATACATATATAATACCCCTCACTGTACAGTATATAATGACTCCTCTCCTCATGTACATATATAATACCCCTCACTGTACGGTATATAATGACTCCTCCCTCATGTACATATATTATATAATACCCCTCACTGTACGGTATATAATGACTCCTCTCCTCATGTACATATATAATACACCTCACTGTACAGTATATAATGACTCCTCCCCTCATGTACGTATATTATATAATACCCCTCACTGTACGGTATATAATGACTCCTCCTTCATGTACATATATAATACCCCTCACTGTACTGTATATAATGACTCCTCCCTCATGTACATATATTATATAATACCCCTCACTGTACAGTATATAATGACTCCTCCCCTAATGTACATATATTATATAATACACCTCACTGTACGGTATATAATGACTCCTCCCCTAATGTACATATATTATATAATACCCCTCACTGTACGGTATATAATGACTCCTCCCCTCATGTACATATATTATATAATACCCCTCACTGTACGGTATATAATGACTCCTCCCCTCATGTACATATATTATATAATACCCCTCACTGTACGGTATATAATGACTCCCCCCTCATGTACATATATAATACCCCTCACTGTACTGTATATAATGACTCCTCCCTCATGTACATATATTATATAATACCCCTCACTGTACAGTATATAATGACTCCTCCTCTAATGTACATATATTATATAATACACCTCACTGTACAGTATATAATAACTCCTCCCCTAATGTACATATATTATATAATACACCTCAGTCTACAGTATATAATGACTCCTCCCTCATGTACATATATAATACCCCTCACTGTACGGTATATAATGACTCCTCCCTCATGTACATATATTATATAATACCCCTCACTGTACGGTATATAATGACTCCTCCCTCATGTACATATATTATATAATACACCTCACTCTACAGTATATAATGACTCCTCCCCTCATGTACATATATTATATAATACCCCTCACTGTACGGTATATAATGACTCCTCCCTCATGTACATATATTATATAATACCCCCTCACTGTACGGTATATAATGACTCCTCCCCTCATGTACATATATAATACCCCTCACTGTACGGTATATAATGACTCCTCCCCTCATGTACATATATTATATAATACCCCTCACTGTACAGTATATAATGACTCCTCCCCTAATGTACATATATAATACCCCTCACTGTACGGTATATAATGACTCCTCCCTCATGTACATATATTATATAATACCCCTCACTGTACGGTATATAATGACTCCTCCCCTCATGTACATATATTATATAATACCCCTCACTGTACGGTATATAATGACTCCTCCCCTCATGTACATATATTATATAATACCCCTCACTGTACGGTATATAATGACTCCTCCCCTCATGTACATATATTATATAATACCCCTCACTGTACGGTATATAATGACTCCTCCCCTCATGTACATATATTATATAATACCCCTCACTGTACGGTATATAATGACTCCTCCCCTCATGTACATATATTATATAATACCCCTCACTGTACGGTATATAATGACTCCTACCTTCATGTACATATATTATATAATACCCCTCACTGTACGGTATATAATGACTCCTCCCTCATGTACATATATAATACCCCTCACTGTACGGTATATAATGACTCCTCCCCTCATGTACATATATTATATAATACCCCTCACTGTACGGTATATAATGACTCCTCCCTCATGTACATATATAATACCCCTCACTGTACGGTATATAATGACTCCTCCCTCATGTACATATATAATACCCCTCACTGTACGGTATATAATGACTCCTACCCTCATGTACATATATTATATAATACCCCTCACTGTACGGTATATAATGACTCCTACCCTCATGTACATATATTATATAATACCCCTCACTGTACGGTATATAATGACTCCTCCCTCATGTACATATATAATACCCCTCACTGTACGGTATATAATGACTCCTCCCTCATGTACATATATTATATAATACCCCTCACTGTACGGTATATAATGACTCCTCCCTCATGTACATATATAATACCCCTCACTGTACGGTATATAATGACTCCTCCCTCATGTACATATATAATACCCCTCACTGTACGGTATATAATGACTCCTCCCTCATGTACATATATTATATAATACCCCTCACTGTACGGTATATAATGACTCCTCCCTCATGTACATATATTATATAATACACCTCACTCTACAGTATATAATGACTCCTCCCCTCATGTACATATATTATATAATACCCCTCACTGTACGGTATATAATGACTCCTCCCTCATGTACATATATTATATAATACCCCTCACTGTACGGTATATAATGACTCCTCCCCTCATGTACATATATAATACCCCTCACTGTACGGTATATAATGACTCCTCCCCTCATGTACATATATTATATAATACCCCTCACTGTACAGTATATAATGACTCCTCCCCTAATGTACATATATAATACCCCTCACTGTACGGTATATAATGACTCCTCCCCTCATGTACATATATTATATAATACCCCTCACTGTACTGTATATAATGACTCCTCCCCTCATGTACATATATTATATAATACCCCTCACTGTACGGTATATAATGACTCCTCCCCTCATGTACATATATTATATAATACCCCTCACTGTACGGTATATAATGACTCCTCCCCTCATGTACATATATTATATAATACCCCTCACTGTACGGTATATAATGACTCCTCCCCTCATGTACATATATTATATAATACCCCTCACTGTACGGTATATAATGACTCCTCCCCTCATGTACATATATTATATAATACCCCTCACTGTACGGTATATAATGACTCCTCCCCTCATGTACATATATTATATAATACCCCTCACTGTACGGTATATAATGACTCCTCCCCTCATGTACATATATTATATAATACCCCTCACTGTACGGTATATAATGACTCCTCCCCTCATGTACATATATTATATAATACCCCTCACTGTACGGTATATAATGACTCCTACCCTCATGTACATATATTATATAATACCCCTCACTGTACGGTATATAATGACTCCTCCCTCATGTACATATATAATACCCCTCACTGTACGGTATATAATGACTCCTCCCCTCATGTACATATATTATATAATACCCCTCACTGTACGGTATATAATGACTCCTCCCTCATGTACATATATAATACCCCTCACTGTACGGTATATAATGACTCCTCCCTCATGTACATATATAATACCCCTCACTGTACGGTATATAATGACTCCTACCCTCATGTACATATATTATATAATACCCCTCACTGTACGGTATATAATGACTCCTACCCTCATGTACATATATTATATAATACCTGCATTGACCCCAAAGCACAGGAGGAAGAAGGAACATTAGATTGGAGGATTTATATTTATTTGTACAAAAGCCCTGACTAGAAGAGCTTACAGAGTCATGTACCAGGTGGAGCAGGATGAGCAGAGCAGTAGGACCTCCCAGATATAACACAGTTTACAGCCATGTACCAGGTGGATAAGGATGAGCAGTGCTGGAAGACCTCCCAGATATAACACAGCTTAGAGTCATGTACCAGGTGGAGCAGGATGAGCAGAGCAGTAGGACCTCCCAGATATAACACAGCTTACAGCCATGTACCAGGTGGATAAGGATGAGCAGTGCTGGAAGACCTCCCAGATATAACACAGCTTACAGCCATGTACCAGGTGGATAAGGATGAGCAGTGCTGGAAGACCTCCCAGATATAACACAGCTTAGAGTCATGTACCAGGTGGAGCAGGATGAGCAGTGCTGGAGGACCTCCCATATATAATACAGCTTACAGAGTCATGTACCAGGTGGAGCAGGATAAGCAAAGCAGTAGGACCTCCCATATATAACACAGCTTACAGCCATGTACCAGGTGGATAAGGATGAGCAGTGCTGGAAGACCTCCCATATATAGCACAGCTTACAGTCATGTACCAGGTGGATAAGGATGAGCAGTGTTGGAGGACCTCCCAGATATAACACAGCTTAGAGTCATGTACCAGGTGGAGCAGGATGAGCAGTTCTGGGGGGTTCTCACAGAGCTCTGATCATCTAGTACCTCTCAGCACAATGTAATTTGGTTAGCATTTACCCTCCTCTAGGGTAAAAGTAGAGAGTGGTCACATGACAAGGCAGCGGGCCCCTGGTTGTAGTGGCCCTGCTGTACTGGGGACACTTTTCTTTAGGTCAGCTAGTAAATCTGCAATGGAGTAGTCCTGGGAGTCTGTCTGCTCCTGTCGCACTACGGTTCGCAGCTCCCGTGAGAGGCGGATGTTTCCTCCAGCCGCTTTCACTTGCTGTTGGTCGTGGGTGTTCTGCGGAAGAGACACAAGAAGTTAGGGTGAGACCTTTACCTCTTATGGCCAGTTTCCGGACCCCAGCTTACACTTACTTTAGCCAGATGATATTTCTCTCGGAATTGCTCCCTCATCAGCGCCCTTTCTGCTTTCTGCTGTGCATACAGCGTGTTCCTCCTGCTCCAGACAAAATGGCAGACACGGTGAGCTGGGAATCTAGCTGTAAATTATCAGCTGACCGGACATTATATATCTGACCATACAGTATAATTGTGGGATGTGCTGGAGGTAATGGAGGGTGTGATGGAGGTAATGGAGGGACATGGTTCTGGAGGTAATGGAGGTGTGTGCTGGAGGTAATGGACAGTGTGGTGGGAGGTAATGGAGGAACGTGGTGGTGGAGGTAATGGAGGGACGTGCCGGAGGTAATGGTGGTGTGTGGTGGTGGAAGTAATGGACGGTGTGGTGGAGGTAATGGACAGTGTGGTGGAGGTAATGGAGGGTGTGGTGGTGGAGGTAATGGTGGTGTGTGGTGGTGGAGGTAATGGAGGGTGTGCTGGAGGTAATGGAGGGTGTGCTAGAGGTAATGGAGGGTGTGCTGGAGGTAATGGAGGTGTGTGGTGGTGGAGGTAATGGAGGGACGTGCTGGAGGTAATGGAGGGTGTGGTGGTGGTGGTAATGGTGGTGTGTGGTGGTGGAGGTAATGGAGGGTGTGTTGGAGGTAATGGTGGTGTGTGGTGCTGGAGGTAATGGTGGTGTGTGGTGGTGGAGGTAATGGAGGGTGTGCTGGAGGTAATGGAGGGTGTGCTGGAGGTAATGGAGGGTGTGCTGGAGGTAATGGAGGTGTGTGGTGGTGGAGGTAATGGAGGGACGTGCTGGAGGTAATGGAGGGTGTGGTGGTGGAGGTAATGGACAGTGTGGTGGAGGTAATGGAGGGTGTGGTGGTGGAGGTAATGGAGGGTGTGCTGGAGGTAATGGAGGGTGTGCTGGAGGTAATGCAGGGTGTGCTGGAGGTAATGGAGGAACGTGGTGGTGGAGGTAATGGAGGGACGTGCTGGAGGTAATGGTGGTGTGTGGTGGTGGAGGTAATGGACAGTGTGGTGGAGGTAATGGAGGGTGTGGTGGTGGAGGTAATGGTGGTGTGTGGTGGTGGAAGTAATGGAGGGTGTGCTGAAGGTAATGGAGGGTGTGCTAGAGGTAATGGAGGGTGTGATGGAGGTAATGGAGGGTGTGATGGAGGTAATGGAGGGTGTGATGGAGGTAATGGAGGGACATGGTGCTGGAGGTAATGCAGGGTGTGGTGCAGGTAATGGAGGAACGTGGTGGTGGAGGTAATGGAGGGACGTGCTGGAGGTAATGGTGGTGTGTGGTGGTGGAGGTAATGGACAGTGTGGTGGAGGTAATGGAGGTGTGTGGTGGTGGAGGTAATGGACAGTGTGGTGGAGGTAATGGAGGTGTGTGGTGGTGGAGGTAATGGACAGTGTGGTGGAGGTAATGGACAGTGTGGTGGAGGTGTGTGGTGGTGGAGGTAATGGACAGTGTGGTGGAGGTAATGGAGGGTGTGATGGTGGAGGTAATGGTGGTGTGTGGTGGTGGAGGTAATGGTGGTGTGTGGTGGTGGAGGTAATGGAGGATGTGCTGGAGGTAATGGAGGGTGTGATGGAGGTAATGGAGGGACATGGTGCTGGAGTAATGGAGGTGTGTGCTGGAGGTAATGCAGGGTGTGGTGGAGGTAATGGAGGAACGTGGTGGTGGAGGTAATGGAGGGACGTGCTGGGGTAATGATGGTGTGTGGTGGTGGAGGTAATGGTGGTGTGTGGTGGTGGAGGTAATGGAGGGTGTGGTGGAGGTAATGGAGGGTGTGCTGGAGGTAATGGAGGTGTGTGCTGGAGGTAATGGAGGTGTGTGCTGGAGGTAATGCAGGGACATGCTGGAGGTAATGGAGGGTGTGTGGTGGAGGTAATAGAGGGACATGCTGGAGGTAATGGAGGTGTGTGGTGGAGGTATTACAGGGACATGCTGGAGGTAATGGAGGGACATGCTGGAGGTAATGGACGATGTGGTGGATGTAATGGTGGTGTGTGGTGGTGGAGGTAATGGAGGGTGTGGTGGAGGTAATGGAGGGACGTGCTGGAGGTAATGGAGGGACATGCTGGAGGTAATGGACGGTGTGGTGGAGGTAATGGTGGTGTGTGGTGGTGGAGGTAATGGAGGTAATGGAGGGACGTGCTGGAGGTAATGGTGGTGTGGTGGTGGAGGTAATGGACGGTGTGGTGGAGGTAATGGAGGGACGTGCTGGAGGTAATGGAGGGACATGCTGGAGGTAATGGTGGTGTGGTGGTGGAGGTAATGGACGGTGTGGTGGAGGTAATGGAGGGACATGCTGGAGGCAATGGTGTTGTGTGGTGGAGGTAATGGAAGGACGTGCTGGAGGTAATGGAGGGGTGTGGTGGAGGTAATGGAAGGGTGTGGTGGTTGAGGTAATGGAAAGGTGTGCTGGAGGTAATGGAGGGGCATGGTGGAGGTAATAGAGGGACATGCTGGAGGTAATGGAGGGGTGTTCTGGAGGTAATGGGGGGGTGTGGTGGAGGTAATAGAGGGACGTGCTGGAGGTAATGGGTGTAGTGGAGGTAATGGAGGTGTGTGGTGGAGGTAATAGAGGGATGTGCTGGAGGTAATGGAGGGGTGTTCTGGAGGTAATGGAGGTGTATGGTGGAGGTAATGGAGGGGTGTAGTGGAGGTAATGGAGGTGTGTGGTGGAGGTAATAGAGGGATGTGCTGGAGGTAATGGAGGGACATGGTGGAGGTAATGGAGGGGTGTGGTGGAGGTAATAGAGGGACGTGCTGGAGGTAATGGAGGTGTGTGGTGGAGGTAATGGAGGTGTGTGCTGTAGGTAATGGAGGTGTGTGGTGGAGGTAATAGAGGGACGTGCTGGAGGTAATGGAGGTGTGTGCTGGAGGTAATGGAGGGGTGTGCTGGAGGTAATGGAGGGGGTGTGCTGGAGGTAATGGAGGGGTGTGCTGGAGGTAATGGAGGGTGTGTGGTGGAGGTAATAGAGGGACATGCTGGAGGTAATGGAGGGGTGTGCTGGAGGTAATGCAGGGACATGCTGGAGGTAATGGAGGGTGTGTGGTGGAGGTAATAGAGGGACATGCTGGAGGTAATGGAGGTGTGTGGTGGAGGTATTACAGGGACATGCTGGAGGTAATGGAGGGACATGCTGGAGGTAATGGACGATGTGGTGGATGTAATGGTGGTGTGTGGTGGTGGAGGTAATGGAGGGTGTGGTGGAGGTAATGGAGGGACGTGCTGGAGGTAATGGAGGGACATGCTGGAGGTAATGGACGGTGTGGTGGAGGTAATGGTGGTGTGTGGTGGTGGAGGTAATGGAGGTAATGGAGGGACGTGCTGGAGGTAATGGTGGTGTGGTGGTGGAGGTAATGGACGGTGTGGTGGAGGTAATGGAGGGACGTGCTGGAGGTAATGGAGGGACATGCTGGAGGTAATGGTGGTGTGGTGGTGGAGATAATGGACGGTGTGGTGGAGGTAATGGAGGGACATGCTGGAGGCAATGGTGTTGTGTGGTGGAGGTAATGGAAGGACGTGCTGGAGGTAATGGAGGGTGTGGTGGAGGTAATGGAAGGGTGTGGTGGTTGAAGTAATGGAAAGGTGTGCTGGAGGTAATGGAGGGGCGTGGTGGAGGTAATAGAGGGGTGTAGTGGAGGTAATGGAGGTGTGTGGTGGAGGTAATAGAGGGACATGATGGAGGTAATGGAGGGGTGTAGTGGAGGTAATGGAGGGGTGTAGTGGAGGTAATGGAGGTGTGTGGTGGAGGTAATAGAGGGACATGCTGGAGGTAATGGAGGGGTGTTCTGGAGGTAATGGGGGGGTGTGGTGGAGGTAATAGAGGGACGTGCTGGAGGTAATGGAGGGGTGTAGTGGAGGTAATGGAGGTGTGTGGTGGAGGTAATAGAGGGATGTGCTGGAGGTAATGGAGGGGTGTTCTGGAGGTAATGGAGGTGTATGGTGGAGGGTAATGGAGGGGTGTAGTGGAGGTAATGGAGGTGTGTGGTGGAGGTAATAGAGGGATGTGCTGGAGGTAATGGAGGGGTGTGCTGTAGGTAATGGAGGTGTGTGGTGGAGGTAATAGAGGGACGTGCTGGAGGTAATGGAGGGGTGTGCTGGAGGTAATGGAGGGGTGTGCTGGAGGTAATGGAGGGGTGTGCTGGAGGTAATGGAGGGGTGTGCTGGAGGTAATGGAGGGTGTGTGGTGGAGGTAATGGAGGGACGTGCTGGAGGTAATGGAGGGACATGCTGGAGGTAATGGACGGTGTGGTGGATGTAATGGTGGTGTGTGGTGGTGGAGGTAATGGAGGGTGTGGTGGAGGTAATGGAGGGACGTGCTGGAGGTAATGGAGGGACATGCTGGAGGTAATGGACGGTGTGGTGGAGGTAATGGTGGTGTGTGGTGGTGGAGGTAATGGAGGTAATGGAGGGACGTGCTGGAGGTAATGGTGGTGTGGTGGTGGAGGTAATGGACGGTGTGGTGGAGGTAATGGAGGGACGTGCTGGAGGTAATGGAGGTGTGTGCTGGAGGTAATGGAGGGGTGTGCTGGAGGTAATGGAGGTGTGTGGTGGAGGTAATAGAGGGACGTGCTGGAGGTAATGGAGGGGTGTTCTGGAGGTAATGGAGGGGGTGTGCTGGAGGTAATGGAGGGGTGTGCTGGAGGTAATAGAGGGACGTGCTGGAGGTAATGGAGGGGTGTAGTGGAGGTAATGGAGGTGTGTGCTGGAGGTAATGGAGGTGTGTGCTGGAGGTAATGGAGGTGTGTGCTGGAGGTAATGGAGGGGTGTGCTGGAGGTAATGGAGGGGTGTGCTGGAGGTAATGGAGGGGTGTGCTGGAGGTAATGGAGGTGTGTGCTGGAGGTAATGGAGGTGTGTGGTGGAGGTAATAGAGGGATGTGCTGGAGGTAAAGGAGGGACATGGTGGAGGTAATGGAGGTGTGTGGTGGATGTAATAGAGGGACGTGCTGGAGGTAATAGAGGGACGTGCTGGAGGTAATGGAGGTGTGTGGTGGAGGTAATGGAGGTGTGTGCTGGAGGTAATGGAGGTGTGTGGTGGAGGTAATAGAGGGACGTGCTGGAGGTAATGGAGGGGTGTGCTGGAGGTAATGGAGGGGTGTGCTGGAGGTAATGGAGGTGTGTGGTGGAGGTAATGGAGGTGTGTGGTGGAGGTAATAGAGGGACGTGCTGGAGGTAATGGAGGTGTGTGGTGGAGGTAATAGAGGGACGTGCTGGAGGTAATGGAGGTGTGTGGTGGAGGTAATAGAGGGACGTGCTGGAGGTAATGGAGGTGTGTGCTGGAGGTAATGGAGGGACATGGTGGAGGTAATTGAGGGGTGTAGTGGAGGTAATGGAGGGGTGTAGTGGAGGTAATGGAGGGGTGTGCTGTGGGTAATAGAGGGACGTGCTGGAGGTAATGGAGGGGTGTTCTGGAGGTAATGGGGGTGTGTGGTGGAGGTAATAGAGGGACATGCTGGAGGTAATGGAGGGGTGTAGTGGAGGTAATGGAGGTGTGTGCTGTAGGTAATAGAGGGACGTGGTGGAGGTAATGGAGGTGTGTGGTGGAGGTAATGGAGGGGTGTAGTGGAGGTAATGGAGGTGTGTGCTGGAGGTAATGGAGGGACATGATGGAGGTAATGGAGGTGTGTGGTGGAGGTAATAGGGGGTGTAGTGGAGGTAATGGAGGTGTGTGGTGGAGGTAATGGAGGGGTGTGGTGGAGGTAATGGAGGGACATGGTGGAGGTAATAGAGGGACGTGATGGAGGTAATGGAGGGGTGTAGTGGAGGTAATGGAGGTGTGTGCTGTAGGTAATAGAGGGACGTGGTGGAGGTAATGGAGGTGTGTGGTGGAGGTAATGGAGGGGTGTAGTGGAGGTAATGGAGGTGTGTGGTGGAGGTAATAGAGGGGTGTAGTGGAGGTAATGGAGGTGTGTGGTGGAGGTAATGGAGGTGTGTGGTGGAGGTATTACAGGGACATGCTGGAGGTAATGGAGGGACGTTCTGGAGTTATTGCATGGGTGTGCTGGAGGTATTACAGGGACGTGGTGGAGGTAACGGAAGGATATGCTGGAGGTATTACAGGAACGTGGTGGAGGTAATGGAAGGATATGCTGGAGGTAATGGAGGGGTGTTCTGGAGGTAATGGAGGTGTGTGGTGGAGGTAATGGAGGTGTGTGATGGAGGTAATGGAGGTGTGTGGTGGAGGTATTACAGGGACATGCTGGAGGTAATGGAGGGACGTTCTGGAGTTATTGCATGGGTGTGCTGGAGGTATTACAGGGACGTGGTGGAGGTAACGGAAGGATATGCTGGAGGTAATGGAGGGACATGGTGGAGGTAATGGAGGTGTGTGGTGGAGGTAATAGAGGGACGTGGTGGAGGTAATAGAGGGTCATGGTGGAGGTAATGGAGGTGTGTGGTGGAGGTAATGGAGGGGTGTAGTGGAGGTAATGGAGGGGTGTGCTGTAGGTAATAGAGGGACGTGGTGGATTTAATGGAGGTGTGTGGTGGAGGTATTACAGGGACATGCTGGAGGTAATGGAGGGACGTTCTGGAGTTATTGCATGGGTGTGCTGGAGGTATTAGAGGGACGTGGTGGAGGTAACGGAAGGATATGCTGGAGGTAATGGAGGGACATGGTGGAGGTAATGGAGGTGTGTGGTGGAGGTAATGGAGGGGTGTAGTGGAGGTAATGGAGGTGTGTGCTGGAGGTAATGGAGGGACATGGTGGAGGTAATGGAGGTGTGTGGTGGAGGTAATGGAGGGGTGTGCTGGAGGTAATGGAGGTGTGTGGTGGAGGTAATGGAGGGGTGTGCTGTAGGTAATAGAGGGACGTGGTGGAGGTAATAGAGGGACATGGTGGAGGTAATGGAGGTGTGTGGTGGAGGTAATGGAGGGGTGTAGTGGAGGTAATGGAGGGGTGTGCTGTAGGTAATAGAGGGACGTGGTGGAGGTAATGGAGGTGTGTGGTGGAGGTATTACAGGGACATGCTGTAGGTAATGGAGGGACGTTCTGGAGTTATGCATGGGTGTGCTGGAGGTATTACAGGGACGTGGTGGAGGTAACGGAAGGATATGCTGGAGGTAATGGAGGGACATGGTGGAGGTAATGGAGGTGTGTGGTGGAGGTAATGGAGGGGTGTAGTGGAGGTAATGGAGGTGTGTGCTGGAGGTAATGGAGGGACATGATGGAGGTAATGGAGGTGTATGGTGGAGGTAATAGAGGGACGTGATGGAGGTAATGGAGGTGTGTGGTGGAGGTAATGGAGGTGTGTGGTGGAGGTAATAGAGGGACGTGCTGGAGGTAATGGAGGTGTGTGCTGGAGGTAATGGAGGGGTGTGCTGGAGGTAATGGAGGGGTGTGCTGGAGGTAATGGAGGTGTGTGCTGGAGGTAATGGAGGGGTGTGCTGGAGGTAATGGAGGTGTGTGGTGGAGGTAATAGAGGGACGTGCTGGAGGTAATGGAGGGGTGTTCTGGAGGTAATGGAGGGGGGTGTGCTGGAGGTAATGGAGGGGTGTGCTGGAGGTAATAGAGGGACGTGCTGGAGGTAATGGAGGGGTGTAGTGGAGGTAATGGAGGTGTGTGCTGGAGGTAATGGAGGTGTGTGCTGGAGGTAATGGAGGTGTGTGCTGGAGGTAATGGAGGGGTGTGCTGGAGGTAATGGAGGGGTGTGCTGGAGGTAATGGAGGGGTGTGCTGGAAGTAATGGAGGTGTGTGCTGGAGGTAATGGAGGTGTGTGGTGGAGGTAATAGAGGGACGTGCTGGAGGTAATAGAGGGACGTGGTGGAGGTAATGGAGGTGTGTGGTGGAGGTAATAGAGGGGTGTAGTGGAGGTAATGGAGGTGTGTGGTGGAGGTAATGGAGGGGTGTGGTGGAGGTAATGGAGGGACATGGTGGAGGTAATAGAGGGACGTGATGGAGGTAATGGAGGGGTGTAGTGGAGGTAATGGAGGTGTGTGCTGTAGGTAATAGAGGGACGTGGTGGAGGTAATGGAAGTGTGTGGTGGACGTAATAGAGGGGTGTAGTGGAGGTAATGGAGGTGTGTGGTGGAGGTAATGGAGGTGTGTGGTGGAGGTATTACAGGGACATGCTGGAGGTAATGGAGGGACGTTCTGGAGTTATTGCATGGGTGTGCTGGAGGTATTACAGGGACGTGGTGGAGGTAACGGAAGGATATGCTGGAGGTAATTGAGGGACATGGTGGAGGTAATGGAGGTGTGTGGTGGAGGTAATGGAGGGGTGTGCTGGAGGTAATGGAGGTGTGGTGGAGGTAATGGAGGGGTGTGCTGTAGGTAATAGAGGGACGTGGTGGAGGTAATAGAGGGACATGGTGGAGGTAATGGAGGTGTGTGGTGGAGGTAATGGAGGGGGTGTAGTGGAGGTAATGGAGGGGTGTGCTGTAGGTATTACAGGGACGTGGTGGAGGTAATGGAAGGATATGCTGGAGGTAATGGAGGGGTGTTCTGGAGGTAATGGAGGTGTGTGGTGGAGGTAATGGAGGTGTGTGATGGAGGTAATGGAGGTGTGTGGTGGAGGTATTACAGGGACATGCTGGAGGTAATGGAGGGACGTTCTGGAGTTATTGCATGGGTGTGCTGGAGGTATTACAGGGACGTGGTGGAGGTAACGGAAGGATATGCTGGAGGTAATGGAGGGACATGGTGGAGGTAATGGAGGTGTGTGGTGGAGGTAATGGAGGGGTGTGCTGGAGGTAATGGAGGTGTGGTGGAGGTAATGGAGGGGTGTGCTGTAGGTAATAGAGGGACGTGGTGGAGGTAATAGAGGGACATGGTGGAGGTAATGGAGGTGTGTGGTGGAGGTAATGGAGGGGTGTAGTGGAGGTAATGGAGGGGTGTGCTGTAGGTAATAGAGGGACGTGGTGGAGGTAATGGAGGTGTGTGGTGGAGGTAATGGAGGGGTGTGCTGGAGGTAATGGAGGGACATGGTGGAGGTAATGGAGGTGTGTGCTGGAGGTAATGGAGGGGTGTGCTGGAGGTAATGGAGGTGTGTGCTGGAGGTAATGGAGGGGTGTAGTGGAGGTAATGGAGGTGTGTGCTGGAGGTAATGGAGGGACATGATGGAGGTAATGGAGGTGTATGGTGGAGGTAATAGAGGGACGTGGTGGAGGTAATGGAGGTGTGTGGTGGAGGTAATGGAGGTGTGTGCTGGAGGTAATGGAGGGACATGGTGGAGGTAATGGAGGGGTGTGGTGGAGGTAATAGAGGGACGTGCTGGAGGTAATGGAGGTGTGTGGTGGAGGTAATGGAGGTGTGTGCTGGAGGTATTGGAGGTGTGTGGTGGAGGTAATGGAGGTGTGTGGTGGAGGTAATGGAGGTGTGTGGTGGAGGTAATGGAGGGGTGTAGTGGAGGTAATGGAGGTGTGTGGTGGAGGTAATAGAGGGACATGCTGGAGGTAATGGAGGGGTGTTCTGGAGGTAATGGGGTGTGGTGCAGGTAATAGAGGGACGTGCTGGAGGTAATGGAGGGGTGTAGTGGAGGTAATGGAGGTGTGTGGTGGAGGTAATAGAGGGATGTGCAGGAGGTAATGGAGGGGGTGTTCTGGAGGTAATGGAGGTGTATGGTGGAGGTAATGGAGGGGTGTAGTGGAGGTAATGGAGGTGTGTGGTGGAGGTAATAGAGGGATGTGCTGGAGGTAATGGAGGGGTGTGTTGTAGGTAATGGAGGTGTGTGCTGGAGGTAATGGAGGGGTGTGCTGGAGGTAATGGAGAGGTGTGCTGGAGGTAATGGAGGTGTGTGCTGGAGGTAATGGAGGGGTGTGCTGGAGGTAATGGAGGTGTGTGGTGGAGGTAATAGAGGGACGTGCTGGAGGTAATGGAGGGGCGTTCTGGAGGTAATGGAGGGGTGTGCTGGAGGTAATGGAGGGGTGTGCTGGAGGTAATAGAGGGACGTGCTGGAGGTAATGGAGGGGTGTAGTGGAGGTAATGGAGGTGTGTGCTGGAGGTAATGGAGGTGTGTGCTGGAGGTAATGGAGGTGTGTGCTGGAGGTAATGGAGGGGTGTGCTGGAGGTAATGGAGGTGTGTGCTGGAGGTAATGGAGGGGTGTGCTGGAGGTAATGGAGGTGTGTGCTGGAGGTAATGGAGGTGTGTGGTGGATGTAATAGAGGGACGTGCTGGAGGTAATAGAGGGACGTGCTGGAGGTAATGGAGGTGTGTGGTGGAGGTAATGGAGGTGTGTGCTGGAGGTAATGGAGGTGTGTGGTGGAGGTAATAGAGAGACGTGCTGGAGGTAATGGAGGGGTGTGCTGGAGGTAATGGAGGTGTGGTGGAGGTAATGGAGGTGTGTGGTGGAGGTAATAGAGGGACGTGCTGGAGGTAATGGAGGTGTGTGGTGGAGGTAATAGAGGGACGTGCTGGAGGTAATGGAGGTGTGTGGTGGAGGTAATGGAGGGGTGTGCTGGAGGTAATGGAGGTGTGTGCTGGAGGTAATGGAGGTGTGTGGTGGATGTAATAGAGGGACGTGCTGGAGGTAATAGAGGGACGTGCTGGAGGTAATGGAGGTGTGTGGTGGAGGTAATGGAGGTGTGTGCTGGAGGTAATGGAGGTGTGTGGTGGAGGTAATGAGGGACGTGCTGGAGGTAATGGAGGGGTGTGCTGGAGGTAATGGAGGTGTGGTGGAGGTAATGGAGGTGTGTGGTGGAGGTAATAGAGGGACGTGCTGGAGGTAATGGAGGTGTGTGGTGGAGGTAATAGAGGGACGTGCTGGAGGTAATGGAGGTGTGTGGTGGAGGTAATAGAGGGACGTGCTGGAGGTAATGGAGGTGTGTGCTGGAGGTAATGGAGGGACATGGTGGAGGTAATGGAGGGGTGTAGTGGAGGTAATGGAGGGGTGTAGTGGAGGTAATGGAGGGGTGTGCTGTAGGTAATAGAGGGACGTGCTGGAGGTAATGGAGGGGTGTTCTGGAGGTAATGGGGGTGTGTGGTGGAGGTAATAGAGGGACATGCTGGAGGTAATGGAGGGTTGTAGTGGAGGTAATGGAGGTGTGTGCTGTAGGTAATAGAGTGACGTGGTGGAGGTAATGGAGGTGTGTGGTGGAGGTAATAGAGGGACGTGCTGGAGGTAATGGAGGGGTGTGCTGGAGGTAATGGAGGTGTGGTGGAGGTAATGGAGGTGTGTGGTGGAGGTAATAGAGGGACGTGCTGGAGGTAATGGAGGTGTGTGGTGGAGGTAATAGAGGGACGTGCTGGAGGTAATGGAGGTGTGTGGTGGAGGTAATAGAGGGACGTGCTGGAGGTAATGGAGGTGTGTGCTGGAGGTAATGGAGGGACATGGTGGAGGTAATGGAGGGGTGTAGTGGAGGTAATGGAGGGGTGTAGTGGAGGTAATGGAGGGGTGTGCTGTAGGTAATAGAGGGACGTGCTGGAGGTAATGGAGGGGTGTTCTGGAGGTAATGGGGGTGTGTGGTGGAGGTAATAGAGGGACATGCTGGAGGTAATGGAGGGTTGTAGTGGAGGTAATGGAGGTGTGTGCTGTAGGTAATAGAGTGACGTGGTGGAGGTAATGGAGGTGTGTGGTGGAGGTAATGGAGGGGTGTAGTGGAGGTAATGGAGGTGTGTGCTGGAGGTAATGGAGGGACATGATGGAGGTAATGGAGGTGTGTGGTGGAGGTAATAGGGGGTGTAGTGGAGGTAATGGAGGTGTGTGGTGGAGGTAATGGAGGGGGTGTGGTGGAGGTAATGGAGGGACATGGTGGAGGTAATAGAGGGACGTGATGGAGGTAATGGAGGGGTGTTCTGGAGGTAATGGGGGTGTGTGGTGGAGGTAATAGAGGGACATGCTGGAGGTAATGGAGGGTTGTAGTGGAGGTAATGGAGGTGTGTGCTGTAGGTAATAGAGTGACGTGGTGGAGGTAATGGAGGTGTGTGGTGGAGGTAATAGAGGGACGTGCTGGAGGTAATGGAGGGGTGTGCTGGAGGTAATGGAGGTGTGGTGGAGGTAATGGAGGTGTGTGGTGGAGGTAATAGAGGGACGTGCTGGAGGTAATGGAGGTGTGTGGTGGAGGTAATAGAGGGACGTGCTGGAGGTAATGGAGGTGTGTGGTGGAGGTAATAGAGGGACGTGCTGGAGGTAATGGAGGTGTGTGCTGGAGGTAATGGAGGGACATGGTGGAGGTAATGGAGGGGTGTAGTGGAGGTAATGGAGGGGTGTAGTGGAGGTAATGGAGGGGTGTGCTGTAGGTAATAGAGGGACGTGCTGGAGGTAATGGAGGGGTGTTCTGGAGGTAATGGGGGTGTGTGGTGGAGGTAATAGAGGGACATGCTGGAGGTAATGGAGGGTTGTAGTGGAGGTAATGGAGGTGTGTGCTGTAGGTAATAGAGTGACGTGGTGGAGGTAATGGAGGTGTGTGGTGGAGGTAATGGAGGGGTGTAGTGGAGGTAATGGAGGTGTGTGCTGGAGGTAATGGAGGGACATGATGGAGGTAATGGAGGTGTGTGGTGGAGGTAATAGAGGGGTGTAGTGGAGGTAATGGAGGTGTGTGGTGGAGGTAATGGAGGGGTGTGGTGGAGGTAATGGAGGGACATGGTGGAGGTAATAGAGGGACGTGATGGAGGTAATGGAGGGGTGTAGTGGAGGTAATGGAGGTGTGTGCTGTAGGTAATAGAGGGACGTGGTGGAGGTAATGGAGGTGTGTGGTGGAGGTAATGGAGGGGTGTAGTGGAGGTAATGGAGGTGTGTGGTGGAGGTAATAGAGGGGTGTAGTGGAGGTAATGGAGGTGTGTGGTGGAGGTAATGGAGGTGTGTGGTGGAGGTATTACAGGGACATGCTGGAGGTAATGGAGGGACGTTCTGGAGTTATTGCATTGGTGTGCTGGAGGTATTACAGGGACGTGGTGGAGGTAACGGAAGGATATGCTGGAGGTATTACAGGGACGTGGTGGAGGTAATGGAAGGATATGCTGGAGGTATTGGAGGGGTGTTCTGGAGGTAATGGAGGTGTGTGGTGGAGGTAATGGAGGTGTGTGATGGAGGTAATGGAGGTGTGTGGTGGAGGTATTACAGGGACATGCTGGAGGTAATGGAGGGACGTTCTGGAGTTATTGCATGGGTGTGCTGGAGGTATTACAGGGACGTGGTGGAGGTAACGGAAGGATATGCTGGAGGTAATGGAGGGACATGATGGAGGTAATGGAGGTGTATGGTGGAGGTAATAGAGGGACGTGATGGAGGTAATGGAGGTGTGTGGTGGAGGTAATGGAGGGGTGTGCTGGAGGTAATGGAGGGGTGTGCTGGAGGTAATGGAGGTGTGTGCTGGAGGTAATGGAGGGGTGTAGTGGAGGTAATGGAGGTGTGTGCTGGAGGTAATGGAGGGACATGATGGAGGTAATGGAGGTGTATGGTGGAGGTAATAGAGGGACGTGGTGGAGGTAATGGAGGTGTGTGGTGGAGGTAATGGAGGGGTGTGCTGGAGGTAATGGAGGGACATGGTGGAGGTAATGGAGGTGTGTGGTGGATGTAATAGAGGGACGTGCTGGAGGTAATGGAGGTGTGTGCTGGAGGTAATGGAGGGACATGGTGGAGGTAATGGAGGGGTGTGGTGGAGGTAATAGAGGGACGTGCTGGAGGTAATGGAGGTGTGTGGTGGAGGTAATGGAGGTGTGTGCTGGAGGTAATGGAGGTGTGTGGTGGAGGTAATGGAGGTGTGTGGTGGAGGTAATGGAGGGGTGTGCTGGAGGTAATGGAGGGACATGGTGGAGGTAATGGAGGTGTGTGCTGGAGGTAATGGAGGTGTGTGCTGGAGGTAATGGAGGTGTGTGCTGGAGGTAATGGAGGGGTGTGCTGGAGGTAATGGAGGTGTGTGCTGGAGGTAATGGAGGGGTGTGCTGGAGGTAATGGAGGTGTGTGCTGTAGGTAATAGAGGGACGTGGTGGAGGTAATGGAGGTGTGTGGTGGAGGTAATGGAGGGGTGTAGTGGAGGTAATGGAGGTGTGTGCTGGAGGTAATGGAGGGACATGATGGAGGTAATGGAGGTGTGTGGTGGAGGTAATAGAGGGGTGTAGTGGAGGTAATGGAGGTGTGTGGTGGAGGTAATGGAGGGGTGTGGTGGAGGTAATGGAGGGACATGGTGGAGGTAATAGAGGGACGTGATGGAGGTAATGGAGGGGTGTAGTGGAGGTAATGGAGGTGTGTGCTGTAGGTAATAGAGGGACGTGGTGGAGGTAATGGAGGTGTGTGGTGGAGGTAATAGAGGGGTGTAGTGGAGGTAATGGAGGTGTGTGGTGGAGGTAATGGAGGTGTGTGGTGGAGGTATTACAGGGACATGCTGGAGGTAATGGAGGGACGTTCTGGAGTTATTGCATGGGTGTGCTGGAGGTATTACAGGGACGTGGTGGAGGTAACGGAAGGATATGCTGGAGGTATTACAGGGACGTGGTGGAGGTAATGGAAGGATATGCTGGAGGTAATGGAGGGGTGTTCTGGAGGTAATGGAGGTGTGTGGTGGAGGTAATGGAGGTGTGTGATGGAGGTAATGGAGGTGTGTGGTGGAGGTATTACAGGGACATGCTGGAGGTAATGGAGGGACGTTCTGGAGTTATTGCATGGGTGTGCTGGAGGTATTACAGGGACGTGGTGGAGGTAACGGAAGGATATGCTGGAGGTATTACAGGGACGTGGTGGAGGTAATGGAAGGATATGCTGGAGGTAATGGAGGGGTGTTCTGGAGGTAATGGAGGTGTGTGGTGGAGGTAATGGAGGTGTGTGATGGAGGTAATGGAGGTGTGTGGTGGAGGTATTACAGGGACATGCTGGAGGTAATGGAGGGACGTTCTGGAGTTATTGCATGGGTGTGCTGGAGGTATTACAGGGACGTGGTGGAGGTAACGGAAGGATATGCTGGAGGTAATGGAGGGACATGGTGGAGGTAATGGAGGTGTGTGGTGGAGGTAATGGAGGGGTGTGCTGGAGGTAATGGAGGTGTGTGGTGGAGGTAATGGAGGGGTGTGCTGTAGGTAATAGAGGGACGTGGTGGAGGTAATAGAGGGACATGGTGGAGGTAATGGAGGTGTGTGCTTTAGGTAATAGAGGGACGTGGTGGAGGTAATGGAGGTGTGTGGTGGAGGTAATAGAGGGGTGTAGTGGAGGTAATGGAGGTGTGTGGTGGAGGTAATGGAGGGGGTGTGGTGGAGGTAATGGAGGGACATGGTGGAGGTAATAGAGGGACGTGATGGAGGTAATGGAGGGGTGTAGTGGAGGTAATGGAGGTGTGTGCTGTAGGTAATAGAGGGACGTGGTGGAGGTAATGGAGGTGTGTGGTGGAGGTAATAGAGGGGTGTAGTGGAGGTAATGGAGGTGTGTGGTGGAGGTAATGGAGGTGTGTGGTGGAGGTATTACAGGGACATGCTGGAGGTAATGGAGGGACGTTCTGGAGTTATTGCATGGGTGTGCTGGAGGTATTACAGGGACGTGGTGGAGGTAACGGAAGGATATGCTGGAGGTATTACAGGGACGTGGTGGAGGTAATGGAAGGATATGCTGGAGGTAATGGAGGGGTGTTCTGGAGGTAATGGAGGTGTGTGGTGGAGGTAATGGAGGTGTGTGATGGAGGTAATGGAGGTGTGTGGTGGAGGTATTACAGGGACATGCTGGAGGTAATGGAGGGACGTTCTGGAGTTATTGCATGGGTGTGCTGGAGGTATTACAGGGACGTGGTGGAGGTAACGGAAGGATATGCTGGAGGTAATGGAGGGACATGGTGGAGGTAATGGAGGTGTGTGGTGGAGGTAATGGAGGGGTGTGCTGGAGGTAATGGAGGTGTGGTGGAGGTAATGGAGGGGTGTGCTGTAGGTAATAGAGGGACGTGGTGGAGGTAATAGAGGGACATGGTGGAGGTAATGGAGGTGTGTGGTGGAGGTAATGGAGGGGTGTAGTGGAGGTAATGGAGGGGTGTGCTGTAGGTAATAGAGGGACGTGGTGGAGGTAATGGAGGTGTGTGGTGGAGGTATTACAGGGACATGCTGGAGGTAATGGAGGGACGTTCTGGAGTTATTGCATGGGTGTGCTGGAGGTATTACAGGGACGTGGTGGAGGTAACGGAAGGATATGCTGGAGGTAATGGAGGGACATGGTGGAGGTAATGGAGGTGTGTGGTGGAGGTAATGGAGGGTGTAGTGGAGGTAATGGAGGTGTGTGCTGGAGGTAATGGAGGGACATGATGGAGGTAATGGAGGTGTATGGTGGAGGTAATAGAGGGACGTGATGGAGGTAATGGAGGTGTGTGGTGGAGGTAATGGAGGGGTGTGCTGGAGGTAATGGAGGGACATGGTGGAGGTAATGGAGGTGTGTGCTGGAGGTAATGGAGGGGTGTGCTGGAGGTAATGGAGGTGTGTGCTGGAGGTAATGGAGGGGTGTGGTGGAGGTAATGGAGGTGTGTGCTGGAGGTAATGGAGGGACATGATGGAGGTAATGGAGGTGTATGGTGGAGGTAATAGAGGGACGTGGTGGAGGTAATGGAGGTGTGTGGTGGAGGTAATGGAGGGGTGTGCTGGAGGTAATGGAGGGACATGGTGGAGGTAATGGAGGTGTGTGGTGGATGTAATAGAGGGACGTGCTGGAGGTAATGGAGGTGTGTGCTGGAGGTAATGGAGGGACATGGTGGAGGTAATGGAGGGGTGTGGTGGAGGTAATAGAGGGACGTGCTGGAGGTAATGGAGGTGTGTGGTGGAGGTAATGGAGGTGTGTGCTGGAGGTATTGGAGGTGTGTGGTGGAGGTAATGGAGGTGTGTGGTGGAGGTAATGGAGGTGTGTGGTGGAGGTAATGGAGGGGTGTAGTGGAGGTAATGGAGGTGTGTGGTGGAGGTAATAGAGGGACATGCTGGAGGTAATGGAGGGGTGTTCTGGAGGTAATGGGGGGGTGTGGTGGAGGGTAATAGAGGGACGTGCTGGAGGTAATGGAGGGGTGTAGTGGAGGTAATGGAGGTGTGTGGTGGAGGTAATAGAGGGATGTGCAGGAGGTAATGGAGGGGTGTTCTGGAGGTAATGGAGGTGTATGGTGGAGGTAATGGAGGGGTGTAGTGGAGGTAATGGAGGTGTGTGGTGGAGGTAATAGAGGGATGTGCTGGAGGTAATGGAGGGGTGTGTTGTAGGTAATGGAGGTGTGTGCTGGAGGTAATGGAGGGGTGTGCTGGAGGTAATGGAGGGGTGTGCTGGAGGTAATGGAGGTGTGTGCTGGAGGTAATGGAGGGGTGTGCTGGAGGTAATGGAGGTGTGTGGTGGAGGTAATAGAGGGACGTGCTGGAGGTAATGGAGGGGCGTTCTGGGGTAATGGAGGGGGTGTGCTGGAGGTAATGGAGGGGTGTGCTGGAGGTAATAGAGGGACGTGCTGGAGGTAATGGAGGGGTGTAGTGGAGGTAATGGAGGTGTGTGCTGGAGGTAATGGAGGTGTGTGCTGGAGGTAATGGAGGTGTGTGCTGGAGGTAATGGAGGGGTGTGCTGGAGGTAATGGAGGTGTGTGCTGGAGGTAATGGAGGGGTGTGCTGGAGGTAATGGAGGTGTGTGCTGGAGGTAATGGAGGTGTGTGCTGGAGGTAATGGAGGTGTGTGGTGGAGGTAATAGAGACGTGCTGGAGGTAATGGAGGGGTGTGCTGGAGGTAATGGAGGTGTGTGGTGGAGGTAATAGAGGGACGTGCTGGAGGTAATGGAGGTGTGTGGTGGAGGTAATAGAGGGACGTGCTGGAGGTAATGGAGGTGTGTGGTGGAGGTAATAGAGGGACGTGCTGGAGGTAATGGAGGTGTGTGCTGGAGGTAATGGAGGGACATGGTGGAGGTAATGGAGGGGGTGTAGTGGAGGTAATGGAGGGGTGTGTGGAGGTAATGGAGGGGTGTGCTGGAGGTAATGGAGGTGTGTGCTGGAGGTAATGGAGGTGTGTGGTGGATGTAATAGAGGGACGTGCTGGAGGTAATAGAGGGACGTGCTGGAGGTAATGGAGGTGTGTGGTGGAGGTAATGGAGGTGTGTGCTGGAGGTAATGGAGGTGTGTGGTGGAGGTAATAGAGGGACGTGCTGGAGGTAATGGAGGGGTGTGCTGGAGGTAATGGAGGTGTGGTGGAGGTAATGGAGGTGTGTGGTGGAGGTAATAGAGGGACGTGCTGGAGGTAATGGAGGTGTGTGGTGGAGGTAATAGAGGGACGTGCTGGAGGTAATGGAGGTGTGTGGTGGAGGTAATAGAGGGACGTGCTGGAGGTAATGGAGGTGTGTGCTGGAGGTAATGGAGGGACATGGTGGAGGTAATGGAGGGGTGTAGTGGAGGTAATGGAGGGGTGTGGTGGAGGTAATGGAGGGGTGTGCTGTAGGTAATAGAGGGACGTGCTGGAGGTAATGGAGGGGTGTTCTGGAGGTAATGGGGGTGTGTGGTGGAGGTAATAGAGGGACATGCTGGAGGTAATGGAGGGTGTAGTGGAGGTAATGGAGGTGTGTGCTGTAGGTAATAGAGTGACGTGGTGGAGGTAATGGAGGTGTGTGGTGGAGGTAATGGAGGGGTGTAGTGGAGGTAATGGAGGTGTGTGCTGGAGGTAATGGAGGGACATGATGGAGGTAATGGAGGTGTGTGGTGGAGGTAATAGAGGGGTGTAGTGGAGGTAATGGAGGTGTGTGGTGGAGGTAATGGAGGGGTGTGGTGGAGGTAATGGAGGGACATGGTGGAGGTAATAGAGGGACGTGATGGAGGTAATGGAGGGGTGTAGTGGAGGTAATGGAGGTGTGTGCTGTAGGTAATAGAGGGACGTGGTGGAGGTAATGGAGGTGTGTGGTGGAGGTAATGGAGGGGTGTAGTGGAGGTAATGGAGGTGTGTGGTGGAGGTAATAGAGGGGTGTAGTGGAGGTAATGGAGGTGTGTGGTGGAGGTAATGGAGGTGTGTGGTGGAGGTATTACAGGGACATGCTGGAGGTAATGGAGGGACGTTCTGGAGTTATTGCATTGGTGTGCTGGAGGTATTACAGGGACGTGGTGGAGGTAACGGAAGGATATGCTGGAGGTATTACAGGGACGTGGTGGAGGTAATGGAAGGATATGCTGGAGGTATTGGAGGGGTGTTCTGGAGGTAATGGAGGTGTGTGGTGGAGGTAATGGAGGTGTGTGATGGAGGTAATGGAGGTGTGTGGTGGAGGTATTACAGGGACATGCTGGAGGTAATGGAGGGACGTTCTGGAGTTATTGCATGGGTGTGCTGGAGGTATTACAGGGACGTGGTGGAGGTAACGGAAGGATATGCTGGAGGTAATGGAGGGACATGATGGAGGTAATGGAGGTGTATGGTGGAGGTAATAGAGGGACGTGATGGAGGTAATGGAGGTGTGTGGTGGAGGTAATGGAGGGGTGTGCTGGAGGTAATGGAGGGACATGGTGGAGGTAATGGAGGTGTGTGCTGGAGGTAATGGAGGGGTGTGCTGGAGGTAATGGAGGTGTGTGCTGGAGGTAATGGAGGGGTGTAGTGGAGGTAATGGAGGTGTGTGCTGGAGGTAATGGAGGGACATGATGGAGGTAATGGAGGTGTATGTTGGAGGTAATAGAGGGACGTGGTGGAGGTAATGGAGGTGTGTGGTGGAGGTAATGGAGGGGTGTGCTGGAGGTAATGGAGGGACATGGTGGAGGTAATGGAGGTGTGTGGTGGTTGTAATAGAGGGACGTGCTGGAGGTAATGGAGGTGTGTGCTGGAGGTAATGGAGGGACATGGTGGAGGTAATGGAGGGGTGTGGTGGAGGTAATAGAGGGACGTGCTGGAGGTAATGGAGGTGTGTGGTGGAGGTAATGGAGGTGTGTGCTGGAGGTAATGGAGGTGTGTGGTGGAGGTAATGGAGGTGTGTGGTGGAGGTAATGGAGGGGTGTGCTGGAGGTAATGGAGGGACATGGTGGAGGTAATGGAGGTGTGTGCTGGAGGTAATGGAGGTGTGTGCTGGAGGTAATGGAGGTGTGTGCTGGAGGTAATGGAGGGGTGTGCTGGAGGTAATGGAGGTGTGTGCTGGAGGTAATGGAGGGGTGTGCTGGAGGTAATGGAGGTGTGTGCTGTAGGTAATAGAGGGACGTGGTGGAGGTAATGGAGGTGTGTGGTGGAGGTAATGGAGGGGTGTAGTGGAGGTAATGGAGGTGTGTGCTGGAGGTAATGGAGGGACATGATGGAGGTAATGGAGGTGTGTGGTGGAGGTAATAGAGGGGTGTAGTGGAGGTAATGGAGGTGTGTGGTGGAGGTAATGGAGGGGTGTGGTGGAGGTAATGGAGGGACATGGTGGAGGTAATAGAGGGACGTGATGGAGGTAATGGAGGGGTGTAGTGGAGGTAATGGAGGTGTGTGCTGTAGGTAATAGAGGGACGTGGTGGAGGTAATGGAGGTGTGTGGTGGAGGTAATAGAGGGGTGTAGTGGAGGTAATGGAGGTGTGTGGTGGAGGTAATGGAGGTGTGTGGTGGAGGTATTACAGGGACATGCTGGAGGTAATGGAGGGACGTTCTGGAGTTATTGCATGGGTGTGCTGGAGGTATTACAGGGACGTGGTGGAGGTAACGGAAGGATATGCTGGAGGTATTACAGGGACGTGGTGGAGGTAATGGAAGGATATGCTGGAGGTAATGGAGGGTGTTCTGGAGGTAATGGAGGTGTGTGGTGGAGGTAATGGAGGTGTGTGATGGAGGTAATGGAGGTGTGTGGTGGAGGTATTACAGGGACATGCTGGAGGTAATGGAGGGACGTTCTGGAGTTATTGCATGGGTGTGCTGGAGGTATTACAGGGACGTGGTGGAGGTAACGGAAGGATATGCTGGAGGTATTACAGGGACGTGGTGGAGGTAATGGAAGGATATGCTGGAGGTAATGGAGGGGTGTTCTGGAGGTAATGGAGGTGTGTGGTGGAGGTAATGGAGGTGTGTGATGGAGGTAATGGAGGTGTGTGGTGGAGGTATTACAGGGACATGCTGGAGGTAATGGAGGGACGTTCTGGAGTTATTGCATGGGTGTGCTGGAGGTATTACAGGGACGTGGTGGAGGTAACGGAAGGATATGCTGGAGGTAATGGAGGGACATGGTGGAGGTAATGGAGGTGTGTGGTGGAGGTAATGGAGGGGTGTGCTGGAGGTAATGGAGGTGTGTGGTGGAGGTAATGGAGGGGTGTGCTGTAGGTAATAGAGGGACGTGGTGGAGGTAATAGAGGGACATGGTGGAGGTAATGGAGGTGTGTGCTGTAGGTAATAGAGGGACGTGGTGGAGGTAATGGAGGTGTGTGGTGGAGGTAATAGAGGGGTGTAGTGGAGGTAATGGAGGTGTGTGGTGGAGGTAATGGAGGGGTGTGGTGGAGGTAATGGAGGGACATGGTGGAGGTAATAGAGGGACGTGATGGAGGTAATGGAGGGGTGTAGTGGAGGTAATGGAGGTGTGTGCTGTAGGTAATAGAGGGACGTGGTGGAGGTAATGGAAGTGTGTGGTGGAGGTAATAGAGGGGTGTAGTGGAGGTAATGGAGGTGTGTGGTGGAGGTAATGGAGGTGTGTGGTGGAGGTATTACAGGGACATGCTGGAGGTAATGGAGGGACGTTCTGGAGTTATTGCATGGGTGTGCTGGAGGTATTACAGGGACGTGGTGGAGGTAACGGAAGGATATGCTGGAGGTATTACAGGGACGTGGTGGAGGTAATGGAAGGATATGCTGGAGGTAATGGAGGGGTGTTCTGGAGGTAATGGAGGTGTGTGGTGGAGGTAATGGAGGTGTGTGATGGAGGTAATGGAGGTGTGTGGTGGAGGTATTACAGGGACATGCTGGAGGTAATGGAGGGACGTTCTGGAGTTATTGCATGGGTGTGCTGGAGGTATTACAGGGACGTGGTGGAGGTAACGGAAGGATATGCTGGAGGTAATGGAGGGACATGGTGGAGGTAATGGAGGTGTGTGGTGGAGGTAATGGAGGGGGTGTGCTGGAGGTAATGGAGGTGTGTGGTGGAGGTAATGGAGGGGGTGTGCTGTAGGTAATAGAGGGACGTGGTGGAGGTAATAGAGGGACATGGTGGAGGTAATGGAGGAGTGTGGTGGAGGTAATGGAGGGGTGTAGTGGAGGTAATGGAGGGGTGTGCTGTAGGTAATAGAGGGACGTGGTGGAGGTAATGGAGGTGTGTGGTGGAGGTATTACAGGGACATGCTGGAGGTAATGGAGGGACGTTCTGGAGTTGTTGCATGGGTGTGCTGGAGGTATTACAGGGACGTGGTGGAGGTAACGGAAGGATATGCTGGAGGTAATGGAGGGACATGGTGGAGGTAATGGAGGTGTGTGGTGGAGGTAATGGAGGGGTGTAATGGAGGTAATGGAGGTGTGCTGGAGGTAATGGAGGGACATGATGGAGGTAATGGAGGTGTATGGTGGAGGTAATAGAGGGACGTGATGGAGGTAATGGAGGTGTGTGCTGGAGGTAATGGAGGGACATGGTGGAGGTAATGGAGGTGTGTGCTGGAGGTAATGGAGGGGTGTGCTGGAGGTAATGGAGGTGTGTGCTGGAGGTAATAGAGGGGTGTAGTGGAGGTAATGGAGGTGTGTGCTGGAGGTAATGGAGGGACATGATGGAGGTAATGGAGGTGTATGGTGGAGGTAATAGAGGGACATGGTGGAGGTAATGGAGGAGTGTGGTGGAGGTAATGGAGGGGTGTAGTAGAGGTAATGGAGGGGTGTGCTGTAGGTAATAGAGGGACGTGGTGGAGGTAATGGAGGTGTGTGGTGGAGGTATTACAGGGACATGCTGGAGGTAATGGAGGGACGTTCTGGAGTTGTTGCATGGGTGTGCTGGAGGTATTACAGGGACGTGGTGGAGGTAACGGAAGGATATGCTGGAGGTAATGGAGGGACATGGTGGAGGTAATGGAGGTGTGTGGTGGAGGTAATGGAGGGGTGTAATGGAGGTAATGGAGGTGTGTGCTGGAGGTAATGGAGGGACATGATGGAGGTAATGGAGGTGTATGGTGGAGGTAATAGAGGGACGTGATGAAGGTAATGGAGGTGTGTGCTGGAGGTAATGGAGGGACATGGTGGAGGTAATGGAGGTGTGTGCTGGAGGTAATGGAGGGGTGTGCTGGAGGTAATGGAGGTGTGTGCTGGAGGTAATAGAGGGGTGTAGTGGAGGTAATGGAGGTGTGTGCTGGAGGTAATGGAGGGACATGATGGAGGTAATGGAGGTGTATGGTGGAGGTAATAGAGGGACGTGGTGGAGGTAATGGAGGTGTGTGGTGGAGGTAATGGAGGTGTGTGGTGGAGGTAATGGAGGGACATGATGGAGGTAATGGAGGTGTATGGTGGAGGTAATAGAGGGACGTGCTGGAGGTAATGGAGGGGTGTGCTGGAGGTAATGGAGGGACATGGTGGAGGTAATGGAGGTGTGTGGTGGATGTAATAGAGGGACGTGCTGGAGGTAATGGAGGTGTGTGCTGGAGGTAATGGAGGGACATGGTGGAGGTAATGGAGGGGTGTGGTGGAGGTAATAGAGGGACGTGCTGGGGTAATGGAGGTGTGTGGTGGAGGTAATGGAGGTGTGTGCTGGAGGTAATGGAGGGACGTGCTGGAGGTAATGGAGGGACATGGTGGAGGTAATGGAGGTGTGTGGTGGAGGTAATGGAGGGGTGTGCTGGAGGTAATGGAGGTGTGTGCTGTAGGTAATAGAGGGACATGCTGGAGGTAATGGAGGTGTGTGCTGAAGGTAATGGAGGGACATGGTGGAGGTAATGGAGGGGTGTGGTGGAGGTAATGGAGGGGTGTAGTGGAGGTAATGGAGGTGTGTGCTGTAGGTAATAGAGGGACGTGGTGGAGGTAATGGAGGGACGTTCTGGGTTGTTGCATGGATATGCTGGAGGTATTACAGGGACGTGGTGGAGGTAACGGAAGGATATGCTGGAGGTAATGGAGGGACATGGTGGAGGTAATGGAGGTGTGTGGTGGAGGTAATGGAGGGGTGTGCTGGAGGTAATGGAGGTGTGGTGGAGGTAATGGAGGGGGTGTGCTGTAGGTAATAGAGGGACGTGGTGGAGGTAATAGAGGGACATGGTGGAGGTAATGGAGGTGTGTGGTGGAGGTAATGGAGGGGTGTAGTGGAGGTAATGGAGGGGGTGTGCTGTAGGTAATAGAGGGACGTGGTGGAGGTAATGGAGGTGTGTGGTGGAGGTATTACAGGGACATGCTGGAGGTAATGGAGGGACGTTCTGGAGTTATTGCATGGGTGTGCTGGAGGTATTACAGGGACGTGGTGGAGGTAACGGAAGGATATGCTGGAGGTAATGGAGGGACATGGTGGAGGTAATGGAGGTGTGTGGTGGAGGTAATGGAGGGGTGTAGTGGAGGTAATGGAGGTGTGTGCTGGAGGTAATGGAGGGACATGATGGAGGTAATGGAGGTGTATGGTGGAGGTAATAGAGGGACGTGATGGAGGTAATGGAGGTGTGTGGTGGAGGTAATGGAGGGGTGTGCTGGAGGTAATGGAGGGACATGGTGGAGGTAATGGAGGTGTGTGCTGGAGGTAATGGAGGGGTGTGCTGGAGGTAATGGAGGTGTGTGCTGGAGGTAATGGAGGGGTGTAGTGGAGGTAATGGAGGTGTGTGCTGGAGGTAATGGAGGGACATGATGGAGGTAATGGAGGTGTATGGTGGAGGTAATAGAGGGACGTGGTGGAGGTAATGGAGGTGTGTGGTGGAGGTAATGGAGGGGTGTGCTGGAGGTAATGGAGGGACATGGTGGAGGTAATGGAGGTGTGTGGTGGATGTAATAGAGGGACGTGCTGGAGGTAATGGAGGTGTGTGCTGGAGGTAATGGAGGGACATGGTGGAGGTAATGGAGGTGTGTGGTGGATGTAATAGAGGGACGTGCTGGAGGTAATGGAGGTGTGTGGTGGAGGTAATGGAGGTGTGTGGTGGAGGAAATGGAGGGGTGTGCTGGAGGTAATGGAGGGACATGGTGGAGGTAATGGAGGTGTGTGGTGGAGGTAATGGAGGGGTGTGCTGCAGGTAATGGAGGGACATGGTGGAGGTAATGGAGGTGTGTGGTGGATGTAATAGAGGGACGTGCTGGAGGTAATGGAGGTGTGTGCTGGAGGTAATGGAGGGACATGGTGGAGGTAATGGAGGGGTGTGGTGGAGGTAATAGAGGGACGTGCTGGAGGTAATGGAGGTGTGTGGTGGAGGTAATGGAGGTGTGTGCTGGAGGTATTGGAGGTGTGTGGTGGAGGTAATGGAGGTGTGTGGTGGAGGTAATGGAGGTGTGTGGTGGAGGTAATGGAGGGACATGGTGGAGGTAATGGAGGGGTGTAGTGGAGGTAATGGAGGGGTGTAGTGGAGGTAATGGAGGTGTGTGGTGGAGGTAATAGAGGGACATGCTGGAGGTAATGGAGGGGTGTAGTGGAGGTAATGGAGGTGTGTGGTGGAGGTAATAGAGGGATGTGCTGGAGGTAATGGAGGGGTGTTCTGGAGGTAATGGAGGTGTATGGTGGAGGTAATGGAGGGGTGTAGTGGAGGTAATGGAGGTGTGTGGTGGAGGTAATAGAGGGATGTGCTGGAGGTAATGGAGGGGTGTGCTGTAGGTAATGGAGGTGTGTGCTGGAGGTAATGGAGGGGTGTGCTGGAGGTAATGGAGGGGTGTGCTGGAGGTAATGGAGGTGTGTGGTGGAGGTAATAGAGGGACGTGCTGGAGGTAATGGAGGGGCGTTCTGGAGGTAATGGAGGGGTGTGCTGGAGGTAATGGAGGGGTGTGCTGGAGGTAATAGAGGGACGTGCTGGAGGTAATGGAGGGGTGTAGTGCAGGTAATGGAGGTGTGTGCTGGAGGTAATGGAGGTGTGTGCTGGAGGTAATGGAGGTGTGTGCTGGAGGTAATGGAGGGGTGTGCTGGAGGTAATGGAGGGGTGTGCTGGAGGTAATGGAGGTGTGTGCTGGAGGTAATGGAGGTGTGTGGTGGATGTAATAGAGGGACGTGCTGGAGGTAATAGAGGGACGTGCTGGAGGTAATGGAGGTGTGTGGTGGAGGTAATGGAGGTGTGTGCTGGAGGTAATGGAGGTGTGTGGTGGAGGTAATAGAGGGACGTGCTGGAGGTAATGGAGGGGTGTGCTGGAGGTAATGGAGGTGTGTGGTGGAGGTAATGGAGGTGTGTGGTGGAGGTAATAGAGGGACGTGCTGGAGGTAATGGAGGTGTGTGGTGGAGGTAATAGAGGGACGTGCTGGAGGTAATGGAGGTGTGTGGTGGAGGTAATAGAGGGACGTGCTGGAGGTAATGGAGGTGTGTGCTGGAGGTAATGGAGGGACATGGTGGAGGTAATGGAGGGGTGTAGTGGAGGTAATGGAGGGGTGTAGTGGAGGTAATGGAGGGGTGTGCTGTAGGTAATAGTGGGACGTGCTGGAGGTAATGGAGGGGTGTTCTGGAGGTAATGGGGGTGTGTGGTGGAGGTAATAGAGGGACATGCTGGAGGTAATGGAGGGGTGTAGTGGAGGTAATGGAGGTGTGTGCTGTAGGTAATAGAGTGACGTGGTGGAGGTAATGGAGGTGTGTGGTGGAGGTAATGGAGGGGTGTAGTGGAGGTAATGGAGGTGTGTGCTGGAGGTAATGGAGGGACATGATGGAGGTAATGGAGGTGTGTGATGGAGGTAATAGAGGGGTGTAGTGGAGGTAATGGAGGTGTGTGGTGGAGGTAATGAAGGGGTGTGGTGGAGGTAATGGAGGGACATGGTGGAGGTAATAGAGGGACGTGATGGAGGTAATGGAGGGGTGTAGTGGAGGTAATGGAGGTGTGTGCTGTAGGTAATAGAGGGACGTGGTGGAGGTAATGGAGGTGTGTGGTGGAGGTAATGGAGGGGTGTAGTGGAGGTAATGGAGGTGTGTGGTGGAGGTAATAGAGGGGTGTAGTGGAGGTAATGGAGGTGTGTGGTGGAGGTAATGGAGGTGTGTGGTGGAGGTATTACAGGGACATGCTGGAGGTAATGGAGGGACGTTCTGGAGTTATTGCATTGGTGTGCTGGAGGTATTACAGGGACGTGGTGGAGGTAACGGAAGGATATGCTGGAGGTATTACAGGGACGTGGTGGAGGTAATGGAAGGATATGCTGGAGGTAATGGAGGGGTTTTCTGGAGGTAATGGAGGTGTGTGGTGGAGGTAATGGAGGTGTGTGATGGAGGTAATGGAGGTGTGTGGTGGAGGTATTACAGGGACATGCTGGAGGTAATGGAGGGACGTTCTGGAGTTATTGCATGGGTGTGCTGGAGGTATTACAGGGACGTGGTGGAGGTAACGGAAGGATATGCTGGAGGTAATGGAGGGACATGATGGAGGTAATGGAGATGTATGGTGGAGGTAATAGAGGGACGTGATGGAGGTAATGGAGGTGTGTGGTGGAGGTAATGGAGGGGTGTGCTGGAGGTAATGGAGGGACATGGTGGAGGTAATGGAGGTGTGTGCTGGAGGTAATGGAGGGGGTGTGCTGGAGGTAATGGAGGTGTGTGCTGGAGGTAATGGAGGGGTGTAGTGGAGGTAATGGAGGTGTGTGCTGGAGGTAATGGAGGGACATGATGGAGGTAATGGAGGTGTATGGTGGAGGTAATAGAGGGACGTGGTGGAGGTAATGGAGGTGTGTGGTGGAGGTAATGGAGGGGTGTGCTGGAGGTAATGGAGGGACATGGTGGAGGTAATGGAGGTGTGTGGTGGATGTAATAGAGGGACGTGCTGGAGGTAATGGAGGTGTGTGCTGGAGGTAATGGAGGGACATGGTGGAGGTAATGGAGGGGTGTGGTGGAGGTAATAGAGGGACGTGCTGGAGGTAATGGAGGTGTGTGGTGGAGGTAATGGAGGTGTGTGCTGGAGGTAATGGAGGTGTGTGGTGGAGGTAATGGAGGTGTGTGGTGGAGGTAATGGAGGGGTGTGCTGGAGGTAATGGAGGGACATGGTGGAGGTAATGGAGGTGTGTGCTGGAGGTAATGGAGGTGTGTGCTGGAGGTAATGGAGGTGTGTGCTGGAGGTAATGGAGGGGTGTGCTGGAGGTAATGGAGGTGTGTGCTGGAGGTAATGGAGGGGTGTGCTGGAGGTAATGGAGGTGTGTGCTGTAGGTAATAGAGGGACGTGGTGGAGGTAATGGAGGGGTGTAGTGGAGGTAATGGAGGTGTGTGCTGGAGGTAATGGAGGGACATGATGGAGGTAATGGAGGTGTGTGGTGGAGGTAATAGAGGGGTGTAGTGGAGGTAATGGAGGTGTGTGGTGGAGGTAATGGAGGGGTGTGGTGGAGGTAATGGAGGGGTGTGGTGGAGGTAATGGAGGGACATGGTGGAGGTAATAGAGGGACGTGATGGAGGTAATGGAGGGGTGTAGTGGAGGTAATGGAGGTGTGTGCTGTAGGTAATAGAGGGACGTGGTGGAGGTAATGGAGGTGTGTGGTGGAGGTAATAGAGGGGTGTAGTGGAGGTAATGGAGGTGTGTGGTGGAGGTAATGGAGGTGTGTGGTGGAGGTATTACAGGGACATGCTGGAGGTAATGGAGGGACGTTCTGGAGTTATTGCATGGGTGTGCTGGAGGTATTACAGGGACGTGGTGGAGGTAACGGAAGGATATGCTGGAGGTATTACAGGGACGTGGTGGAGGTAATGGAAGGATATGCTGGAGGTAATGGAGGGGTGTTCTGGAGGTAATGGAGGTGTGTGGTGGAGGTAATGGAGGTGTGTGATGGAGGTAATGGAGGTGTGTGGTGGAGGTATTACAGGGACATGCTGGAGGTAATGGAGGGACGTTCTGGAGTTATTGCATGGGTGTGCTGGAGGTATTACAGGGACGTGGTGGAGGTAACGGAAGGATATGCTGGAGGTAATGGAGGGACATGGTGGAGGTAATGGAGGTGTGTGGTGGAGGTAATGGAGGGGTGTGCTGGAGGTAATGGAGGTGTGTGGTGGAGGTAATGGAGGGGTGTGCTGTAGGTAATAGAGGGACGTGGTGGAGGTAATAGAGGGACATGGTGGAGGTAATGGAGGAGTGTGGTGGAGGTAATGAAGGGGTGTAGTGGAGGTAATGGAGGGGTGTGCTGTAGGTAATAGAGGGACGTGGTGGAGGTAATGGAGGTGTGTGGTGGAGGTATTACAGGGACATGCTGGAGGTAATGGAGGGACGTTCTGGAGTTATTGCATGGGTGTGCTGGAGGTATTACAGGGACGTGGTGGAGGTAACGGAAGGATATGCTGGAGGTAATGGAGGGACATGGTGGAGGTAATGGAGGTGTGTGGTGGAGGTAATGGAGGGGTGTAATGGAGGTAATGGAGGTGTGTGCTGGAGGTAATGGAGGGACATGATGGAGGTAATGGAGGTGTATGGTGGAGGTAATAGAGGGACGTGATGGAGGTAATGGAGGTGTGTGCTGGAGGTAATGGAGGGACATGGTGGAGGTAATGGAGGTGTGTGCTGGAGGTAATGGAGGGGTGTGCTGGAGGTAATGGAGGTGTGTGCTGGAGGTAATGGAGGGGTGTAGTGGAGGTAATGTAGGTGTGTGCTGGAGGTAATGGAGGGACATGATGGAGGTAATGGAGGTGTATGGTGGAGGTAATAGAGGGACGTGGTGGAGGTAATGGAGGTGTGTGGTGGAGGTAATGGAGGGGTGTGGTGGAGGTAATGGAGGGACATGGTGGAGGTAATGGAGGTGTGTGGTGGATGTAATAGAGGGACGTGCTGGAGGTAATGGAGGTGTATGGTGGAGGTAATAGAGGGACGTGGTGGAGGTAATGGAGGTGTGTGGTGGAGGTAATGGAGGGACATGATGGAGGTAATGGAGGTGTATGGTGGAGGTAATAGAGGGGTGTAGTGGAGGTAATGGAGGTGTGTGGTGGAGGTAATGGAGGTGTGTGGTGGAGGTATTACAGGGACATGCTGGAGGTAATGGAGGGACGTTCTGGAGTTATTGCATGGGTGTGCTGGAGGTATTACAGGGACGTGGTGGAGGTAACGGAAGGATATGCTGGAGGTATTACAGGGACGTGGTGGAGGTAATGGAAGGATATGCTGGAGGTAATGGAGGGGTGTTCTGGAGGTAATGGAGGTGTGTGGTGGAGGTAATGGAGGTGTGTGATGGAGGTAATGGAGGTGTGTGGTGGAGGTATTACAGGGACATGCTGGAGGTAATGGAGGGACGTTCTGGAGTTATTGCATGGGTGTGCTGGATGTATTACAGGGACGTGGTGGAGGTAACGGAAGGATATGCTGGAGGTAATGGAGGGACATGGTGGAGGTAATGGAGGTGTGTGGTGGAGGTAATGGAGGGGTGTGCTGGAGGTAATGGAGGTGTGTGGTGGAGGTAATGGAGGGGTGTGCTGTAGGTAATAGAGGGACGTGGTGGAGGTAATAGAGGGACATGGTGGAGGTAATGGAGGAGTGTGGTGGAGGTAATGGAGGGGTGTAGTGGAGGTAATGGAGGGGTGTGCTGTAGGTAATAGAGGGACGTGGTGGAGGTAATGGAGGTGTGTGGTGGAGGTATTACAGGGACATGCTGGAGGTAATGGAGGGACGTTCTGGAGTTATTGCATGGGTGTGCTGGAGGTATTACAGGGACGTGGTGGAGGTAACGGAAGGATATGCTGGAGGTAATGGAGGGACATGGTGGAGGTAATGGAGGTGTGTGGTGGAGGTAATGGAGGGGTGTAATGGAGGTAATGGAGGTGTGTGCTGGAGGTAATGGAGGGACATGATGGAGGTAATGGAGGTGTATGGTGGAGGTAATAGAGGGACGTGATGGAGGTAATGGAGGTGTGTGCTGGAGGTAATGGAGGGACATGGTGGAGGTAATGGAGGTGTGTGCTGGAGGTAATGGAGGGGTGTGCTGGAGGTAATGGAGGTGTGTGCTGGAGGTAATGGAGGGGTGTAGTGGAGGTAATGTAGGTGTGTGCTGGAGGTAATGGAGGGACATGATGGAGGTAATGGAGGTGTATGGTGGAGGTAATAGAGGGACGTGGTGGAGGTAATGGAGGTGTGTGGTGGAGGTAATGGAGGGGTGTGCTGGAGGTAATGGAGGGACATGGTGGAGGTAATGGAGGTGTGTGGTGGATGTAATAGAGGGACGTGCTGGAGGTAATGGAGGTGTATGGTGGAGGTAATAGAGGGACGTGGTGGAGGTAATGGAGGTGTGTGGTGGAGGTAATGGAGGGACATGATGGAGGTAATGGAGGTGTATGGTGGAGGTAATAGAGGGACGTGCTGGAGGTAATGGAGGGGTGTGCTGGAGGTAATGGAGGGACATGGTGGAGGTAATGGAGGTGTGTGGTGGATGTAATAGAGGGACGTGCTGGAGGTAATGGAGGTGTGTGCTGGAGGTAATGGAGGGACATGGTGGAGGTAATGGAGGGGTGTGGTGGAGGTAATAGAGGGACGTGCTGGAGGTAATGGAGGTGTGTGGTGGAGGTAATGGAGGTGTGTGCTGGAGGTAATGGAGGGACGTGCTGGAGGTAATGGAGGGACATGGTGGAGGTAATGGAGGTGTGTGGTGGAGGTAATGGAGGGGTGTGCTGGAGGTAATGGAGGTGTGTGCTGTAGGTAATAGAGGGACATGCTGGAGGTAATGGAGGTGTGTGCTGAAGGTAATGGAGGGACATGGTGGAGGTAATGGAGGGGTGTGGTGGAGGTAATGGAGGGGTGTAGTGGAGGTAATGGAGGTGTGTGCTGTAGGTAATAGAGGGACGTGGTGGAGGTAATGGAGGGACGTTCTGGAGTTATTGCATGGATATGCTGGAGGTATTACAGGGACGTGGTGGAGGTAACGGAAGGATATGCTGGAGGTAATGGAGGGGTGTGCTGGAGGTAATGGAGGTGTGTGCTGTAGGTAATAGAGGGACATGCTGGAGGTAATGGAGGTGTGTGCTGGAGGTAATGGAGGGACATGGTGGAGGTAATGGAGGGGTGTGGTGGAGGTAATGGAGGGGTGTAGTGGAGGTAATGGAGGTGTGTGCTGTAGGTAATAGAGGGACGTGGTGGAGGTATTGGAGGGGTGTAGTGGAGGTAATGGAGGGGTGTGCTGGAGGTAATGGAGGTGTGTGCTGTAGGTAATAGAGGGACGTGCTGGAGGTAATGGAGGTGTGTGGTGGAGGTAATGGAGGTGTGTGCTGGAGGTAATGGAGGTGTGTGGTGGATGTAATAGAGGGACGTGCTGGAGGTAATGGAGGGACATGGGGGAGGTAATGGAGGTGTGTGGTGGAGGTAATGGAGGGGTGTGCTGGAGGTAATGGAGGTGTGTGCTGTAGGTAATAGAGGGATATGCTGGAGGTAATGGAGGTGTGTGCTGAAGGTAATGGAGGGACATGGTGGAGGTAATGGAGGGGTGTGGTGGAGGTAATGGAGGGGGTGTAGTGGAGGTAATGGAGGTGTGTGCTGTAGGTAATAGAGGGACGTGGTGGAGGTAATGGAGGGACGTTCTGGAGTTATTGCATGGATATGCTGGAGGTATTACAGGGACGTGGTGGAGGTAACGGAAGGATATGCTGGAGGTAATGGAGGGGTGTGCTGGAGGTAATGGAGGTGTGTGCTGTAGGTAATAGAGGGACATGCTGGAGGTAATGGAGGTGTGTGCTGGAGGTAATGGAGGGACATGGTGGAGGTAATGGAGGGGTGTGGTGGAGGTAATGGAGGGGTGTAGTGGAGGTAATGGAGGTGTGTGCTGTAGGTAATAGAGGGACGTGGTGGAGGTATTGGAGGGGTGTAGTGGAGGTAATGGAGGGGTGTGCTGGAGGTAATGGAGGTGTGTGCTGTAGGTAATAGAGGGACGTGCTGGAGGTAATGGAGGTGTGTGGTGGAGGTAATGGAGGTGTGTGCTGGAGGTAATGGAGGTGTGTGGTGGATGTAATAGAGGGACGTGCTGGAGGTAATGGAGGGACATGGGGGAGGTAATGGAGGTGTGTGGTGGAGGTAATGGAGGGGTGTGCTGGAGGTAATGGAGGTGTGTGCTGTAGGTAATAGAGGGATATGCTGGAGGTAATGGAGGTGTGTGCTGGAGGTAATGGAGGGACATGGTGGAGGTAATGGAGGGGTGTAGTGGAGGTAATGGAGGGACATGGTGGAGGTAATGGAGGTGTGTGGTGGAGGTAATGGAGGGGTGTGCTGTAGGTAATAGAGGGACGTGGTGGAGGTAATGGAGGGACGTTCTGGAGTTATTGCATGGATATGCTGGAGGTATTACAGGGACGTGGTGGAGGTAACGGAAGGATATGCTGGAGGTAATGGAGGGACATGGTGGAGGTAATGGAGGGGCGTGCTGGAGGTAGTGGAGGGGCGTGCTGGAGGTAATGGAGGGGTGTGCTGGAGGTAATGGAGGTGTGTGCTGGAGGTAATGGAGGGGTGTAGTGGAGGTAATGGAGGTGTGTGCTGGAGGTAATGGAGGGACATGGTGGAGGTAATGGAGGTGTGTGGTGGATGTAATAGAGGGACGTGCTGGAGGTAATGGAGGTGTGTGCTGGAGGTAATGGAGGGACATGGTGGAGGTAATGGAGGGGTGTGGTGGAGGTAATAGAGGGACGTGCTGGAGGTAATGGAGGTGTGTGGTGGAGGTAATGGAGGTGTGTGGTGGAGGTAATGGAGGTGTGTTCTGGAGGTAATGGAGGGACGTGCTGGAGGTAATGGAGGGACATGGTGGAGGTAATGGAGGTGTGTGGTGGAGGTAATGGAGGGGTGTGCTGGAGGTAATGGAGGTGTGTGGTGGAGGTAATGGAGGTGTGTGCTGGAGGTAATGGAGGTGTGTGGTGGATGTAATAGAGGGACGTGCTGGAGGTAATGGAGGGACATGGGGGAGGTAATGGAGGTGTGTGGTGGAGGTAATGGAGGGGTGTGCTGGAGGTAATGGAGGTGTGTGCTGTAGGTAATAGAGGGATATGCTGGAGGTAATGGAGGTGTGTGCTGGAGGTAATGGAGGGACATGGTGGAGGTAATGGAGGGGTGTAGTGGAGGTAATGGAGGGACATGGTGGAGGTAATGGAGGTGTGTGGTGGAGGTAATGGAGGGGTGTGCTGTAGGTAATAGAGGGACGTGGTGGAGGTAATGGAGGGACGTTCTGGAGTTATTGCATGGATATGCTGGAGGTATTACAGGGACGTGGTGGAGGTAACGGAAGGATATGCTGGAGGTAATGGAGGGACATGGTGGAGGTAATGGAGGGGCGTGCTGGAGGTAGTGGAGGGGCGTGCTGGAGGTAATGGAGGGGTGTGCTGGAGGTAATGGAGGTGTGTGCTGGAGGTAATGGAGGGGTGTAGTGGAGGTAATGGAGGTGTGTGCTGGAGGTAATGGAGGGACATGGTGGAGGTAATGGAGGTGTGTGGTGGATGTAATAGAGGGACGTGCTGGAGGTAATGGAGGTGTGTGCTGGAGGTAATGGAGGGACATGGTGGAGGTAATGGAGGGGTGTGGTGGAGGTAATAGAGGGACGTGCTGGAGGTAATGGAGGTGTGTGGTGGAGGTAATGGAGGTGTGTGGTGGAGGTAATGGAGGTGTGTTCTGGAGGTAATGGAGGGACGTGCTGGAGGTAATGGAGGGACATGGTGGAGGTAATGGAGGTGTGTGGTGGAGGTAATGGAGGGGTGTGCTGGAGGTAATGGAGGTGTGTGCTGTAGGTAATAGAGGGACATGCTGGAGGTAATGGAGGGACATGGTGGAGGTAATGGAGGGGTGTGGTGGAGGTAATGGAGGGGTGTAGTGGAGGTAATGGAGGTGTGTGCTGTAGGTAATAGAGGGACGTGGTGGAGGTAATGGAGGGGTGTAGTGGAGGTAATGGAGGTGTGTGGTGGAGGTAATGGAGGTGTGTGGTGGAGGTAATGGAGGTGTGTGCTGGAGGTAATGGAGGTGTGTGGTGGATGTAATAGAGGGACGTGCTGGAGGTAATGGAGGGACATGGTGGAGGTAATGGAGGGGTGTAGTGGAGGTAATGGAGGGACATGGTGGAGGTAATGGAGGTGTGTGGTGGAGGTAATGGAGGGGTGTGCTGGAGGTAATGGAGGTGTGTGCTGGAGGTAATGGAGGTGTGTGCTGGAGGTAATGGAGGTGTGTGCTGGAGGTAATGGAGGGGTGTGCTGGAGGTAATGGAGGGGGGTGTAGTGGAGGTAATGGAGGTGTGTGCTGGAGGTAATGGAGGGACATGATGGAGGTGTATGGTGGAGGTAATAGAGGGACGTGGTGGAGGTAATGGAGGTGTGTGGTGGAGGTAATGGAGGGACATGATGGAGGTAATGGAGGTGTATGGTGGAGGTAATAGAGGGACGTGCTGGAGGTAATGGAGGGACATGGTGGAGGTAATGGAGGTGTGTGGTGGATGTAATAGAGGGACGTGCTGGAGGTAATGGAGGTGTGTGCTGGAGGTAATGGAGGGACATGGTGGAGGTAATGGAGGGGTGTGGTGGAGGTAATAGAGGGACGTGCTGGAGGTAATGGAGGTGTGTGGTGGAGGTAATGGAGGTGTGTTCTGGAGGTAATGGAGGGACGTGCTGGAGGTAATGGAGGGACATGGTGGAGGTAATGGAGGTGTGTGGTGGAGGTAATGGAGGGGTGTGCTGGAGGTAATGGAGGGACATGGAGGTAATAGAGGGGTGTGGTGGAGGTAATAGAGGGACGTGCTGGAGGTAATGGAGGTGTGTGGTGGAGGTAATGGAGGTGTGTGCTGGAGGTAATGGAGGTGTGTGGTGGAGGTAATGGAGGTGTGTGGTAGAGGTAATGGAGGGGTGTGCTGGAGGTAATGGAGGGACATGGTGGAGGTAATGGAGGTGTGTGCTGGAGGTAATGGAGGTGTGTGCTGGAGGTAATGGAGGTGTGTGCTGGAGGTAATGGAGGTGTGTGCTGGAGGTAATGGAGGTGTGTGCTGGAGGTAATGGAGGGGTGTGCTGGAGGTAATGGAGGGGTGTAGTGGAGGTAATGGAGGTGTGTGCTGGAGGTAATGGAGGGACATGATGGAGGTAATGGAGGTGTATGGTGGAGGTAATAGAGGGACGTGGTGGAGGTAATGGAGGTGTGTGGTGGAGGTAATGGAGGGACATGATGGAGGTAATGGAGGTGTATGGTGGAGGTAATAGAGGGACGTGCTGGAGGTAATGGAGGGGTGTGCTGGAGGTAATGGAGGGACATGATGGAGGTAATGGAGGTGTATGGTGGAGGTAATAGAGGGACGTGGTGGAGGTAATGGAGGTGTGTGGTGGAGGTAATGGAGGGACATGATGGAGGTAATGGAGGTGTATGGTGGAGGTAATAGAGGGACGTGCTGGAGGTAATGGAGGGGTGTGCTGGAGGTAATGGAGGGACATGGTGGAGGTAATGGAGGTGTGTGGTGGATGTAATAGAGGGACGTGCTGGAGGTAATGGAGGTGTGTGCTGGAGGTAATGGAGGGACATGGTGGAGGTAATGGAGGGGTGTGGTGGAGGTAATAGAGGGACGTGCTGGAGGTAATGGAGGTGTGTGGTGGAGGTAATGGAGGTGTGTTCTGGAGGTAATGGAGGGACGTGCTGGAGGTAATGGAGGGACATGCTGGAGGTAATGGAGGTGTGTGCTGGAGGTAATGGAGGGACATGGTGGAGGTAATGGAGGGGTGTGGTGGAGGTAATGGAGGGGTGTAGTGGAGGTAATGGAGGTGTGTGCTGTAGGTAATAGAGGGACGTGGTGGAGGTAATGGAGGGGTGTAGTGGAGGTAATGGAGGTGTGTGGTGGAGGTAATGGAGGTGTGTGGTGGAGGTAATGGAGGTGTGTGCTGGAGGTAATGGAGGTGTGTGGTGGATGTAATAGAGGGACGTGCTGGAGGTAATGGAGGGACATGGTGGAGGTAATGGAGGGGTGTAGTGGAGGTAATGGAGGGACATGGTGGAGGTAATGGAGGTGTGTGGTGGAGGTAATGGAGGGGTGTGCTGGAGGTAATGGAGGTGTGTGCTGGAGGTAATGGAGGTGTGTGCTGGAGGTAATGGAGGGGTGTGCTGGAGGTAATGGAGGGGTGTAGTGGAGGTAATGGAGGTGTGTGCTGGAGGTAATGGAGGGACATGATGGAGGTAATGGAGGTGTATGGTGGAGGTAATAGAGGGACGTGGTGGAGGTAATGGAGGTGTGTGGTGGAGGTAATGGAGGGACATGATGGAGGTAATGGAGGTGTATGGTGGAGGTAATAGAGGGACGTGCTGGAGGTAATGGAGGGGTGTGCTGGAGGTAATGGAGGGACATGGTGGAGGTAATGGAGGTGTGTGGTGGATGTAATAGAGGGACGTGCTGGAGGTAATGGAGGGACATGGTGGAGGTAATGGAGGGGGTGTAGTGGAGGTAATGGAGGGACATGGTGGAGGTAATGGAGGTGTGTGGTGGAGGTAATGGAGGGGTGTGCTGGAGGTAATGGAGGTGTGTGCTGGAGGTAATGGAGGTGTGTGCTGGAGGTAATGGAGGTGTGTGCTGGAGGTAATGGAGGGGTGTGCTGGAGGTAATGGAGGGGTGTAGTGGAGGTAATGGAGGTGTGTGCTGGAGGTAATGGAGGGACATGATGGAGGTAATGGAGGTGTATGGTGGAGGTAATAGAGGGACGTGGTGGAGGTAATGGAGGTGTGTGGTGGAGGTAATGGAGGGACATGATGGAGGTAATGGAGGGGTGTGCTGGAGGTAATGGAGGGACATGGTGGAGGTAATGGAGGTGTGTGGTGGATGTAATAGAGGGACGTGCTGGAGGTAATGGAGGTGTGTGCTGGAGGTAATGGAGGGACATGGTGGAGGTAATGGAGGTGTGTGCTGGAGGTAATGGAGGGACATGATGGAGGTAATGGAGGTGTATGGTGGAGGTAATAGAGGGACGTGGTGGAGGTAATGGAGGTGTGTGGTGGAGGTAATGGAGGGACATGATGGAGGTAATGGAGGGGTGTGCTGGAGGTAATGGAGGGACATGGTGGAGGTAATGGAGGTGTGTGGTGGATGTAATAGAGGGACGTGCTGGAGGTAATGGAGGTGTGTGCTGGAGGTAATGGAGGGACATGGTGGAGGTAATGGAGGGGTGTGGTGGAGGTAATAGAGGGACGTGCTGGAGGTAATGGAGGTGTGTGGTGGTGGTAATGGAGGTGTGTTCTGGAGGTAATGGAGGGACGTGCTGGAGGTAATGGAGGGACATGGTGGAGGTAATGGAGGTGTGTGGTGGAGGTAATGGAGGGGTGTGCTGGAGGTAATGGAGGTGTGTGCTGTAGGTAATAGAGGGACATGCTGGAGGTAATGGAGGTGTGTGCTGGAGGTAATGGAGGGACATGGTGGAGGTAATGGAGGGGTGTGGTGGAGGTAATGGAGGGGTGTAGTGGAGGTAATGGAGGGTGTGTGCTGTAGGTAATAGAGGGACGTGGTGGAAGTAATGGAGGGACGTTCTGGAGTTATTGCATGGATATGCTGGAGGTATTACAGGGACGTGGTGGAGGTAACGGAAGGATATGCTGGAGGTAATGGAGGGGTGTGCTGGAGGTAATGGAGGTGTGTGCTGTAGGTAATGGAGGGACATGCTGGAGGTAATGGAGGGACATGGTGGAGGTAATGGAGGGGTGTGGTGGAGGTAATGGAGGGGTGTAGTGGAGGTAATGGAGGTGTGTGCTGTAGGTAATAGAGGGACGTGGTGGAGGTAATGGAGGGGTGTAGTGGAGGTAATGGAGGTGTGTGGTGGAGGTAATGGAGGTGTGTGGTGGATGTAATAGAGGGACGTGCTGGAGGTAATGGAGGGACATGGTGGAGGTAATGGAGGTGTGTAGTGGAGGTAATGGAGGGACATGGTGGAGGTAATGGAGGTGTGTGGTGGAGGTAATGGAGGTGTGTGGTGGAGGTAATGGAGGTGTGTGGTGGATGTAATAGAGGGACGTGGTGGAGGTAATGGAGGGACATGGTGGAGGTAATGGAGGGGTGTAGTGGAGGTAATGGAGGGACATGGTGGAGGTAATGGAGGTGTGTGGTGGAGGTAATGGAGGGGGTGTGCTGTAGGTAATAGAGGGACGTGGTGGAGGTAATGGAGGGACGTTCTGGAGTTATTGCATGGATATGCTGGAGGTATTACAGGGACGTGGTGGAGGTAACGGAAGGATATGCTGGAGGTAATGGAGGGGTGTGCTGGAGGTAGTGGAGGGGCGTGCTGGAGGTAGTGGAGGGGCGTGCTGGTTAAGCAAGAGGACCCTAGGTGTGGAGGACATGTCTCCAAAACTTACTATATCTGTGTGGTTGTCCTGCAGTGGTGTACACTTACCAATCTTGGCCTATCTAGATTCTGATGTAGGTGTGTGTTTGAACAACATATTTAGGCATGAGCAAACCAATTCAGATTAAAGCAGATTTGACCCGAATTTTCCAAAACTTTTGAAGTTTGTCACCCACCAAACACTATTATACTTTGGGGTCTCCCAGAATGTGATAAGTGAGGCCAAGGGGAGGTAAGTAAAAATAACACACAGTCATACTCACCTCTCCTGGGCATCCTCGTGGTGTAAGACTTTCCTCTGGCATCCTCTTCCAGTCATCACACTTTGATGCAGCGTAGGACCCTCACGTCACTGCTGAGCCCCAATCTCATTCCTCATCAGTGACTTAGGGGTGTGTGACATTAGCGAGAGGCCAGAAGGGGATGACCACCAGATGCCCAGGAGAGGTGAGGCGAGGTGAATATAACTGTCTATTATTTTACTCACTTCCTTGGACCTCCACTTATTACACTCTGGTGTCTGAGGAGACCTCAGTGTATAATAACAGCTCTTCTTGTTTGTGCCGAGCAAGTTGGCCTGAAAAGAACCGGGTGTGCCAAAGCTCAGAAATATTTGTCAGGATGAATCTTGTGAGGTTCGCCCATCTCTAAATATATCATTGATCCTTCTCGCATTGTCTCAATGGCACCTGTTGTGCTAAAAGATATTTCCACTGGAAAGACCCTCATTCCTCAGGGAAGCAGAAAGAAGGAGCTTCCTATGGGTCAACTATTTGGCCATCCCGGGATGTCAAAGACTCTTGAATTTTTTTCTTTTTACTTCTGATGGCTGTTGCTGTCTAAAAATGTTTGAGATTTTATGTCCAAAGGTGCCTAGAGCAATTCCGCTGGTCAGCCAGGGTCTGGAGAGCTGTCTTCGTCCTTTGGTTTAGGCTCAGCACAATGATTGGGTGAATCTTCTCTGTTCAGAGTTGTCCTTCAACAATTATTATGTGGTGGTTGGTGGATGACATCATCGCAGTAAGAGGTCCAAACTTCAAGTGGTTCTGTGGTCGTGGAAGGCCTGCCCCAAGTGCACCATCTGCCTTATTTATCACTTTAACGTTAGTGTTTTCTATACCTAATTGGAACACACAAGGGTATCTTGTGTATCGCTGTAATGTGGTTTTGGTAGTTGACCTCGAGTAGGTGGTGGACTCGCTTTAAGGAGATTAATGTGTTTCCTATAAGCTACACTGCCTTCTGGATTCCATATCTCTTCTCAAGCCTCTGATCCTCAATTGGTACTTCAGGTCTTCTGTTGTGAGGTCAAGGACTGAACTGAAAGAAAGTTAGGAGGAGAACTTTTTATTTAGTGGACTGGAAGAGCTTTGGCCCAGAAGAAAGGTCCTGTGAACCTTCTGAGAACATCTCAGTAAATTTCATCTTGGTACTGGGTCTAAGAAGAGGGAGTATGAAGGGAGTGCAGTAATGGCGGCGGTGCGCTGCCCTCGGTGTTCTGCAGCAGTCCCACAGGCTCACTTCCAGTGTCTGCTCCTGCCACCCAGCTCTTCCCCGCTCTGTATCCTATTTCTACTCTGCTCTGTGTGGCTCGTACACTGGTTCTTTCCATTATTTAGAGGACCGCCATACATCTGTAATAGTGTCTCCAGTCAATCTGTTCTGGTCCTTGTCTATAAAAGTATGCTCAGCCCTCAGCCTAGCACTAGGCCAAGTTTCTAGTTCACCAGCTTCCTGCTCCTGCCCAGGTGTTACTCTGTTGACTCAACATGTGTATTGACTTTTGGCTTGTTTCCTGATGATAGGGGATATTTATGAAGACTAGTACAGGATGTGGTGGTGGTGACTGCAGAATGTGGTAGAGGTGAGTGCGGGATGTGGTGGTGGTCATTGTAGGATGTGGTACAGGTGAGTGTGGGATGTGGTGGTGGTCATTGTAGGATGTGGTACAGGTGAGTGCGGGATGTGGTGGTGCATTGTAGGATGTGGTACAGGTGATGTGGTGGGTATGTGGTGTGGTGGTGGTGCGATGTGGTAGGTTTTGGATGTGGTAGAGGTGAGTGCGGGATGTGGTGGTGGTCATTGTAGGATGTGGTACAGGTGAGTGCGGGATGTGGTGGTGGTCATTGTAGGATGTGGTACAGGTGAGTGCGGGATGTGGTGGTGGTCATTGTAGGATGTGGTAGAGGTGAGTGCGGGATGTGGTGGTGGTCATTGTAGGATGTGGTACGGTGGTCGGGATGTGGTGGTGGTCATTGTAGGATGTGGTACAGGTGAGTGCGGGATGTGGTGGTGGTCATTGTAGGATGTGGTACAGGTGGTCGATGTGGTGGTGGTCATTGTAGGATGTGGTAGAGGTGAGTGCGGGATGTGGTGGTGGTCATTGTAGGATGTGGTACAGGTGAGTGCGGGATGTGGTGGTGGTCATTGTAGGATGTGGTACAGGTGAGTGCGGGATGTGGTGGTGGTCATTGTAGGATGTGGTAGAGGTGAGTGCGGGATGTGGTGGTGGTCATTGTAGGATGTGGTACAGGTGAGTGCGGGATGTGGTGGTGGTC
>CAMRHE010001443.1:0-99221 GCA_947044405.1 Leptodactylus fallax | reverse complement strand
TACTATAATACTACCTCCTATGTACAAGAATATAACTACTATAATACTGCCTCCTATGTACAAGAATATAACTACTATAATACTACCTCCTATGTACAAGAATATAACTACTATAATACTACCTCCTATGTACAAGAATATAACTACTATAATACTGCTCCTATATACAAGAATATACTACTATAATACACATCAGACGGTGATATTATACATAGATCACACAGCACACAGTGGATTTTTGGTTTGTTAATGTGACAAATGCTTTGTATTGGTGACAGGTCAGGACTGTAGGCGTCAGTTCACACTTGGACTCTTCCCCTGGGGAGCGATGCTGTTGTGATGGGTGCCCTATGAGGTTTATCATAGTCTTGTGGGAATATACAAGGCCTTCCCTGACAGAGATGTTGTCTGGATCCATTAGTAATGATCTGGCGGTATTTCTGGATTGTGCTGATATTTGGCTGCTTCTTTACATGATACAGATTTTACTTGTATTTGTGGATTGTGCGGTGAGTTGTGTTCACAGACAATGATTTCTGGAATATTCCTGAGCCCATGCAGTGATTTTTATCAGTTTTTAATGCAGCGCCCCCTGATGGCCTCTACATCTCAAGCACTGAGTACTGACCGCCGCCTGGATTTCTCCAGATTCTCAGATCTTTGATGATATTGTGTTCTGTAGAACATCTTTCTGATCTTGCAGTTCCTCGGACTCGGCCTCTCTAACAATCTCTTTTTATACACAGTCATGTGACTTGGTTGACCTTTGACCCGCTGGCATTCTTATCATTCTTGCACTTTTTGGGATTTGAGTTGTTTAATAATAGTATTTTGATGCCAGTTTTGAACCAAAGCCCAGTGTGCAGGACTGACACCATCTGACAGCGCCCTGTGACCCCACAGTTGTCAGGCTGGCTATGGTGTCTGTATACTGTGCTGCACTTTGACTGACCCTCATCTGTTCGCCTCCTGTTTTTCTTCCCCTCGGGGATGGTGACGCCAATCACATTACATCTAGAATGTTCCGGACAATCGTATTAAAGTAGTTTTCCAGAAATGATATATCTCACAGGTTGACACCCCTCCCCCGCTGCTTGGCCGCAGGCTCTATGTGGACTGAAGCCTTTTACCAGGGTGTTAGATGAGTCTGAGGCGAGCAGACGTGTATATACTACTGTATACTACCCAGCCGCATGCTGACCGCCATCACGGATCCATCACATTCACTGCAGGCAGCTATAGCTAAGAAGCTGCTCCAGGCTCTACATAGAGATCTGCCCCCTGCAAGGAAACCATCAGCAAGGCATCCGAGAATAATCTATAGTATTATATGTGTATCTAAGCCCAACACATGTGATAATGATTGCTGAGCTGTGTATCTAATCCTATCTATCATTTCTGCAGAGCCCCTGTATCTAATCCTATCATACTGCTGAGCTGCTGTATCTAATCCTATCATACTGCTGAGCTGCTGAATCTAATCCTATCATACTGCTGAGCTGCTGTATCTAATCCTATCATACTGCTGAGCTGCTGAATCTAATCCTATCATACTGCTGAGCTGCTGTATCTAATCCTATCATACTGCTGAGCTAATGAATCTAATCCTATCATACTGCTGAGCTGCTGTATCTAATCCTATCATACTGCTTAGCTGCTGTATCTAATCCTATCATACTGCTGAGCTGCTGAATCTAATCCTATCATACTACTGAGCTGCTGTATCTAATCCTATCCTGTGTGATACTGTCGCCTGAGCCAAGTACAGTGGGGAAAAAAAAGTATTTAGTCAGCGACCAATTGTGCAAGTTCTCCCACTTATAAAGATGAGGCCGGCCTGTAATTGTCATCATAGGTAGACCTCAACTATGAGAGACAAAATGAGAAAACTAATCCAGAAAATCACATTGTCTGATTTTTAAAAATTTATTTGCAAATTATGGTGGAAAATAAGTATTTGGTCACCTATAAACAAGCAAGATTTCTGTCTCACAGCCCTGTAACTTCTCCTTTAAGAGGCTCCTCTGTCCTCCACCCATTACCTGTAGTAATGGCTCCTGTGTGACATTGTTATCAGTATAAAAGACTCCTGTCCACAACCTCAAACAGTCACACTCCAAACTCCACTATGGTGAAGACCAAAGAGCTGTGGAAGGACCAGAAACAAAATGGTAGCCCTGCACCAGGCTGGGAAGACTGAATCTGCAATAGGCAAGCAGCTTGGTGTGAAGAAATCACCTGTGGGAGCAATAATTAGAAAATGGAAGACATACAAGACCACTGATAATCTCCCTCCATCAGGGGCTCCACGCAAGATCTCACCCCGTGGGGTCAAAATGATCACAAGAACGGTGAGCAAAAATCCCAGAACCCCACGGGGGGACCTAGTGAGTGACCTGCAGAAAGCTGGGACTAACGTAACAAAGGCTACCGTCAGTAACACACTACGCCGCCAGGGACTCAGATCCTGCAGTGCCAGACGTGTCCCCCTGCTTAAGCCAGTACATATCCGGGCCCGTCTGAAGTCTGCTAGAGAGCATTTGGATGTTCCAGAAGAGTATTGGGAGAATGTCATATGGTCAGATGAAACCAAAGTAGAACTGTTTGGTAGAAACACAACTCGTGGTGTTTGGAGGAGAGTGAATGCTGAGTTGTATCCAAAGAACAGCATACCTACTGTGAAGCATGGGGGGGCAACATCATGTATGGGGCTGTTTCTCTGCAAAGGGACCAGGACGACTGATCCGTGTACATGAAAGAATGAATGGGGCCATGTATGGGGAGATTGTGAGTGCAAACCTCCTTCCATCAGCAAGGACATTGTAGATGAAACGAGGCTGGGTCTTTCAGCATGACAATGATCCCAAGCACACCGCCAGGGCAACGAAGGAGCGGCTTCGTAAGAAGCATTTAAAGGTCCTGGAGTGGCCTAGCCAGTCTCCAGATCTCAGCCCCATAGAAAACCTTTGGAGGGAGTAGAAAGTCCGTGTTGTCCAGCGACAGCCCCAAAACATCCCTGCTCTAGAGGAGATCTGCATGGAGGAATGGGCCGACATACCAGCAACAGTGTGTGCCAACCTTGTGAAGACTTACAGGAAACGTTTCACCTCTGTCATTGCCAACAAAGGAGATAGAACAAAGGATTGAGATGAACTTTTGTTATTGACCAAATACTTATTTTCCACCATATGCAAATTAATTCTTTAAAAATCAGACAATGTGATTTTCTGGATTAGTTTTCTCATTTTGTCTCTCATAGTTGAGGTCTACCTATGATGACAATTACAGGCCGGCCTCATCTTTATAAGTGGGAGAACTTGCACAATTGGTGGCTGACTAAATACTTTTTTCCCCCACTGTATCTAATCCTATCATACTACTGAGCTGTGTATCTAATCCTATCTTGTGTGATACTGTCTGCTGAGCTGTGTATCTAATCCTATCCTGTGTGATACTGTCTGCTGAGCTGTGTATCTAATCCTATCATGTCAGAACCACGAATCACCACTTCTCCCATCCTCTTGACTTGTTGTACCATACTGAGGGTCATTCTCCGGTATCTGGGGCATCCTCTTTCTTGCAGTTGCTCGCTGAGGACTCCGGGGAGCGCCGTTGCTTTGGTCTGGGTCGTCCATTGTATAAAATGAGAGTAGTTTGGAAAATTGCTTGCAGTCATTTGTTCCTATAAATCTCTGTTTCGTGTTCAGCGGGGGAGCTGTGTACAAATCACGAGATGTTCCAGGAGAGACAGAATCGGAGCGCCCTAAATATTTCATTAGAATTAGTTGGAGGGTCATGTAGAAGACATTAACCCTTTCAAGTCTAAGAAAGGGACTGTACTAAATGACGATATCCCCCCAACCCTGCCCTATTCTGGCAGTTCTTGTTACCCCATTCCCATAATACGATTGGGTGGTGTCTATACTGTATGTGGGGGATTTTGTTGACAGATTTTTAGGAAAATGGCAGTAAATCGTGAACATCCTCAGCAGTATCCTCTCCCCCCTCCCTCTTGATTTTTATGCTTATTTTTCCAATTAATTTTAATATTTTTACTGTCTTGTGGAAACCATCAGCAAGTAGGATATACCTGCTCATTATTGCTTTGCAGTCAGTTATTGCATAATGCAAACCTTTTCTGCCTTGTGATATACATTTCATGTAATGCCTCATTGACATCTCTGCTTGCTGTCAGACCTGGTCCTGCTCACACTGCTGATGGACTTGTAACAAGGTATCTACTCTAGAAAATCCTCTGCGAGCCAATTCTGACCTGACCGTTTGCTACAATGTTTCCAGCCAGGTAAGGGCTACAGTCAGACTAGCGTTGTGTGACCGTTCGAGGACTCCGTCCTCCTTAAAACACACAGAGAGAAAAGTCCTACAAAGTAAGACTTCTCTCCGCCGATTTCTGCTGGAAGCCGCGCTGTAAACGGATAAGATCCCCAAACAGACCCGAAGAACGGAAGCGCGAACGCTAGTGTGAACCCAGCGTAACATGTATCAGCTTGAAGTGCACAGAGCATTGTATAGAGTGGATAATACTGTAGCAAACCCTCAGCTGTGATAGGTCTTAGATGTGTGCAGGTTTTCAGCCCTGTAATAAGACATCTGGATCTTATCTGGATAAGGCGTCTTAACATCTTACAACACGACGCAGGGGCTGATATCTCCTGGGGCTATTATTTGGGGTGGGGGCTCTTACCCACAACATATTCCTTGAGCCCGGCAGAGATGCTTCGAGCAGTTCGGAGACTGTCTGATCTATCACAGGAAGAAAGGGCCCAGAACAATAGTCAGCGGCCTGGATCTGGGGTGAGACGTGCGGAGCGCGGTCATGACTTATTCATGAGATGTGCGATAATATCGCTGTCACAATCCTCCGCTCTGCTCGGCTCCATGAATAATTCAGCAGATCTGTGTCCTCTGCCCGCGTTCACATATTTGGGTTTTTTGCATTAAAGCACAATGAGGGTTATTACATATTTGCGGCCTGAACCCCATTACGTACCCTTCAGACCGCGGGTTGTGCAGTGGGGGGCGCTGCGCTTACCGAAGCTTGTGTGCATTATGATTCAGTTATGGCTGTCCCCGACGCGCTGGACCGGCGCCGCCTGTTAATAAAGGATATTATTCATGTCCAATATTACGCTCTGAAGCTTCTCACGGTTACGAAGCCATCTGCCTGTTCTGTGGGATTTGTGCTTTTGGCGCAGTTATCTTGCCCCAGGCTCGCCATCTGCGTTACCGCCGTCGGCCATTGTCTGGACGCTAATGCTCCACTTATTAGAATTTTCTGTAGAGAAGTTAATCCCGCTCAGATCCATCATTGCCATCACTTACGACTGTTTCTCCACTTGGGACAGGGGATTGCGGGTTTTCAGCGCTCGCCGTCAGGATTTCAGAGACAATTGCAATTTTTGGATCGGCTCCCTGGCGGCAGATAATGTCATTACCAGCCATGTGTGCCCGTCACAGCCCGGGGGGATCGGTACTGCCAGCTAAGCCACGGTTCAAGGCAACGCATGATAGAAAATATCTGCAACAATTGTAAATCAAGGATCATGATCGCTGTCACATGATAAAACAGTAGGTATATCTGCTTCTGGAAAAGCTGGGTGACCCTGCTAGACTACATTCTAGTCTGTCTGCCTGGTGATGTGTCCAGTGTGGATGTGTTATATGGTGGGCTTGTGTGTTCAGGACACAATGTAACGCATCAGAGATAGCTGGGAAGCTGAATGAGAAGAAGATGGTGGGTCACAGAGTCCATCTCCAGACCCTACAGAAGACCCTACATATGGACATACACCAGGGATTACCTCTGCACTAGATTCCCAAAAAATTCACACCCATGTATCTCAAAGAATTCCATCTCTCCCCATTGGACCACCAAGAATTACATCTCTATTGGATTTCCGGGAATGATATCTCCACTGGACCACCAGGGATTATATGTTTCCTGGAGCGTCAGGGATTTCATCATCAGAGGATACTGAATGGGATGAGCATTCTTGTAGTCAGAGGCAGAAAATCTGGCAAGCACTAAAGTCTCCTGACCACTGATGGGAATACATTCACCATCTATGCATAATGACCCTCATCCTAAAGGACGGTGGTAATAAGTTTGACATCCCATGATGCATCATTTATAAACTATTTCCACCCTGGGCGGAACTAAATTGCCATGTGACCACATGCATCTGACATGTGAAAAGTGGAGGAGCCACAAGTTGTTACATTGTAGAAACCAGAATGTAACAGTGAGCGCCAATCACATACAATATGGCGGAGATGTAGAAATATTATATCACATAATACATCACAGGATTGCTCAGACTTCAGTTATGGAGCCGCCACTATTGACATCTGAACTTTCTTAAATCCATAAATGGATCCCGCTCTTATAACTCTGCTGTAACCTTATCAGCAGCTAATGAAGGCGCCTGTCTGTGCGTAATTGCCTTGTCGAAAGTACATGAGAGACGTAACCGCGGCAGGTCTGGTGAAGGTCAACTGGATTCACATGCCAAAGATTTCCAAAAATGTAGGCGACTCCTGAACGGATAGGATGCGGCATGTGTACTAAGGTTGTTGCGCTTGTTTTCTCGCTTACTGAGGTTGTTGCGCTTGTTTTCTCGCTTACTGAGGTGGCTGCGCTTGTTTTCTCGCTTACTGAGGTGGTTGCGCTTGTTTTCTCGCTTACTGAAGTGGCTGCTCTTGTTTTCTCGCTTACTGAGGTGGCTGCGCTTGTTTTCTCGCTTACTGAGGTCGCTGCACTTGTTTTCTCGCTTACTGAGGTCGTTGCGCTTGTTTTCTCGCTTTATACTGAGGTGGTTGCACTTGTTTTCTCGCTTACTGAGTTCGTTGCGCTTGTTTTATCGCTTTATACTGAGGTCGCTGCGCTTGTTTTCTCGCTTACTGAGGTGGCTGCGCTTGTTTTCTCGCTTACTGAGGTGGCTGCGCTTGTTTTCTCGCTTACTGAGGTCGCTGCGCTTGTTTTCTCGCTTACTGAGGTGGTTGCGCTTGTTTTCTCGCTTTATACTGAGGTGGTTGCACTTGTTTTCTTGCTTACTGAGGTCGTTGCGCTTGTTTTCTCGTTTACTGAGGTCGTTGCGCTTGTTTTCTCGCTTACTGAGGTCGCTGCGTTTGTTTTCTCGCTTACTGAGGTGGCTGCGCTTGTTTTCTCACTTACTGAAGTGGCTGCTCTTGTTTTCTCGCTTACTGAGGTGGTTGCGCTTGTTTTCTCGCTTACTGAGGTGGTTGCGCTTGTTTTCTCACTTACTGAGGTGGCTGCGCTTGTTTTCTCGCTTACTGAGGTGGCTGCGCTTGTTTTCTCGCTTACTGAGGTGGCTGCGCTTGTTTTTCGCTTACTGAGGTGGTTGCGCTTGTTTTCTCGCTTACTGAGGTGGCTGCGTTTGTTTTCTCGCTTACTGAGGTGGTTGCGCTTGTTTTCTCGCTTACTGAGGTGGTTGCGCTTGTTTTCTCGCTTACTGAGGTGGCTGCGCTTGTTTTCTCGCTTACTGAGGTGGCTGCGCTTGTTTTCTCGCTTACTGAGGTGGCTGCGCTTGTTTTCTCGCTTACTGAGGTGGCTGCGTTTGTTTTCTCGCTTACTGAGGTGGCTGCGCTTGTTTTCTCGCTTACTGAGGTGGTTGCGCTTGTTTTCTCGCTTACTGAGGTGGCTGTGCTTGTTTTCTCGCTTACTGAGGTGGTTGCGCTTGTTTTCTCGCTTACTGAGGTGGCTGCGCTTGTTTTCTCGCTTACTGAGGTGGCTGCGCTTGTTTTCTCGCTTACTGAGGTCGCTGCGCTTGTTTTCTCGCTTACTGAGGTGGTTGCGCTTGTTTTCTCGCTTACTGAGGTGGCTGCGCTTGTTTTCTCGCTTACTGAGGTGGCTGCGCTTGTTTTCTCGCTTACTGAGGTGGCTGCGCTTGTTTTCTCGCTTACTGAGGTGGCTGCGCTTGTTTTCTCGCTTACTGAGGTGGCTGCGCTTGTTTTCTCACTTACTGAGGTGGCTGCGCTTGTTTTCTCGCTTACTGAGGTGGCTGCGCTTGTTTTCTCGCTTACTGAGGTGGCTGCGCTTGTTTTCTCGCTTACTGAGGTGGCTGCGCTTGTTTTCTCGCTTACTGAGGTGGCTGCGCTTGTTTTCTCGCTTACTGAGGTGGCTGCGTTTGTTTTCTCGCTTACTGAGGTGGCTGCGCTTGTTTTCTCGCTTACTGAGGTGGTTGCGCTTGTTTTCTCGCTTACTGAAGTGGCTGCTCTTGTTTTCTCGCTTACTGAGGTGGTTGCGCTTGTTTTCTCGCTTACTGAAGTGGCTGCTCTTGTTTTCTCGCTTACTGAGGTGGCTGCGCTTGTTTTCTCGCTTACTGAAGTCGTTGCGCTTGTTTTCTCGCTTACTGAGGTCGCTGCGCTTGTTTTCTCGCTTACTGAAGTCGTTGCGCTTGTTTTCTCGCTTACTGAGGTGGTTGCGCTTGTTTTCTCGCTTACTGAGGTGGTTGCGCTTGTTTTCTCGCTTACTGAGGGTGGCTGCGCTTGTTTTCTCGCTTACTGAGGTGGTTTGCCGCTTGTTTTCTCGCTTACTGAGGTGGTTGCGCTTGTTTTCTCGCTTACTGAGGTGGTTGCGCTTGTTTTCTCGCTTACTGAGGTGGCTGCGCTTGTTTTCTCGCTTACTGAGGTGGTTGCGCTTGTTTTCTCGCTTACTGAGGTGGTTGCGCTTGTTTTCTCGCTTACTGAGGTGGTTGCGCTTGTTTTCTCGCTTACTGAAGTGGCTGCTCTTGTTTTCTCGCTTACTGAGGTGGCTGCGCTTGTTTTCTCGCTTACTGAAGTCGTTGAGCTTGTTTTCTCGCTTACTGAGGTCGCTGCGCTTGTTTTCTCGCTTACTGAGGTCATTGCGCTTGTTTTCTCGCTTACTGAGGTGGTTGCGCTTGTTTTCTCGCTTACTGAGGTGGTTGCGCTTGTTTTCTCGCTTACTGAGGTGGTTGCGCTTGTTTTCTCGCTTACTGAGGTGGTTGCGCTTGTTTTCTCGCTTACTGAGGTCGTTGCGCTTGTTTTCTCGCTTACTGAGGTCGTTGCGCTTGTTTTCTCGCTTACTGAGGTGGCTGCGCTTGTTTTCTCGCTTACTGAGGTGGTTGCGCTTGTTTTCTCGCTTACTGAGGTGGTTGCGCTTGTTTTCTCGCTTACTGAGGTGGTTGCGCTTGTTTTCTCGCTTACTGAGGTGGCTGCGCTTGTTTTCTCGCTTACTGAGGTGGTTGCGCTTGTTTTCTCGCTTACTGAGGTGGTTGCGCTTGTTTTCTCGCTTACTGAGGTGGTTGCGCTTGTTTTCTTGCTTACTGAGGTGGTTGCGCTTGTTTTCTTGCTTACTGAGGTGGTTGCGCTTGTTTTCTCGCTTACTGAGGTGGTTGCGCTTGTTTTCTTGCTTACTGAAGTGGCTGCTCTTGTTTTCTCGCTTACTGAGGTCGCTGCGCTTGTTTTCTCGCTTACTTTGTGCAAAGTTTTGTTTACATAAAATTATTAACATTTTGAAGCAAAAACAATGACTGAGTCTTAGATGGTGTTCGTAAATGTGCCCCGATTCTGGAGGAATTAAAGGAATGTCTGGTAGAGAACCCCCTCATACGGCATCCAGTGGAGCGCGCCACCTCTGACTGGTACAGTATGGAGCCATATACTTCCCCAGATGAGCCCATCCCCCCCCTTGCCGCTGCTCTATACATAATGAATCATCGTTCTTTATGCCGCCAATGTGCCGGGAGCCTCAGAATATGCATAAATATTACCGTGCCAGAGGATAAAACCATTTCATAATGTGCTCGTAGGTCTGACAGATGGGCGCTACTCACCATGTGATGACAGGCAGAGGGCACCATCCAAAGTCAGTGTCCTCTGCTTCAATTTAGAGGAAAACTGGATTATACACATGCAGAAGACAAAAGGAGAATACATACACGAAAAATCATTAGTCCTGTACATGGACACAAAACCACCAGACACCAGGGACAGGGGCCACAACCACAGGATACCAGGAGCAGGTGGAAAAAAAAACACAGATTACCAGGAGCTGTGGCATAAAACCACCAAACCATGAGCCCTGCGGCTGTTAATGTTGTCACCAACCATCGGCCACCAGGAACAGCACACCAAATCATCATACGTCATAAAAAGGGCAAAAAAACCACTGGTCAGCAGAAGCTGAGCAATAATACACTAGATACCAGGGATGTCCACGGTAATCCACCAGACAGCAGTGGCATCCACGGTAATCCACCAGACACCAGGGGCATCCACGGTAATCCACCACACACCAGGGACGTCCACGGTAATCCACCAGACACCAGGGATGTTTAGTGTAATCCACCAGACACCAGGGACGTCCACGGTAATCCACCAGACACCAGAGACATTCACTGTAATCCACAAGACACCAGAGACGTTCACGGCAATCCACCAGACACCAGGGGCGTTCACGGTAATCCACCAGACACCAGGGGCGTTCACGGTAATCCACCAGACACCAGGGGCGTTCACGGTAATCCACCAGACACCAGGGACGTTCACGGTAATCCACCAGACACCAGGGGCGTTCACGGTAATCCACCAGACACCAGGGACATCCACGGTAATCCACCAGACACCAGGGACGTTCACTTTAATCCACCAGACACCAGGGACGTTCACGGTAATCCACCAGACACCAGGGACGTCCACGGTAATCCACCAGACACCAGGGACGTTCACGGTAATCCACCAGACACCAGCGACGTCCACAGTAATACACCAGACACAAGGGACGTCCACAGTAATACACCAGACACAAGGGACGTCCACAGTAATCCACCAAAAACCAGGGACGTCCACAGTAATCCATCAGACACCAGGGACGTCCACAGTAATCCATCAGACACCAGGGACGTCCTCAGTAATCCAGCAGACACCAGGGACGTCCTCAGTAATCCAGCAGACACCAGGGACGTCCTCAGTAATCCAGCAGACACCAGGGACATTCACAGTAATCCATCAGACACCAGGGACGTCCTCAGTAATCCATCAGACACCAGGGACGTCCACAGTAATCCAGCAGACACCAGGGACGTCCTCAGTAATCCATCAGACACCAGGGACGTCCTCAGTAATCCATCAGACACCAGGGACGTCCTCAGTAATCCATCAAACACCAGGGACGTCCTCAGTAATCCATCAGACACCAGGGGCGTCCTCAGTAATCCATCAGACACCAGGGACGTCCACAGTAATCCAGCAGACACCAGGGACGTCCTCAGTAATCCATCAGACACCAGGGACGTCCTCAGTAATCCATCAGACACCAGGGACGTCCTCAGTAATCCAGCAGACACCAGGGACGTCCTCAGTAATCCAGCAGACACCAGGGACATTCACACTAACCCACCAGACACCAGGATCAGAACTGCTTGAAACCAGGAATTTATTACACTTTGCAAAATCCCACAGAATACACAGCAGGAACTGGGACTCTAAGGCAGCGGACCACAGACTACTAGATCCCAGGCATTGGGTCACTAAAAGATTAAATAAGCAGGACTTGGTGTCAGCCAGTGGACAGTGAAGTACAGGAGAGCACAGCCTGGGGTGTGACATGTAATAGTGCCGCGCACTCTCCCTCATACATGAGAACACATATGAATAACCAATAATAATAGAAGAAAAATCTCGTGCAAGGCAAAATTCGTAGTGTACGTGATATTCTGCCCCTGTAGCCTCTTCTATATCGGTAAAACAAGGAGATGTCTTTATGTGAGATTTCGTGAACATCATAAATGAATTATTACAGGCGAAGGATCTCCCTGTTTGAAAGCCGTAATTGCAGCAAAAAGAGTACAATTGCGCATGCGCGCGACTCATTTGCTGCTCCACATTTACTAGCTAGTTTTCCTTCTGGTCCGCCCGAAGCCTTTTGCCTTGTACTCATTTAGAAATGGGCCAAGGCTTAGTCTCCATTCTGCTCCGCCTTTTTTACTATTGTTCTATTGGATAATAAGTTGACCATACTTTGAGAGCCTTGTTAGGTTCTGTTTCTGGTCCAATGTGTCTGGGAGGCGTGGCTTTCTCTGTGGGAGTGGAGGGTGGATTGCATCTGATTGGTTGCTTCCGCCCTTCCCCCATATGATTGGCTGTAGCTTTTGGAGGGAGATTCATATAAAATGCTTCTGGTTCTGAACGTAATGGTGGCATCCTGAGGCTTGAATAAGCGTATGTGCGCGAAACGGCTCTTTGCCTTGCCTTTAGGGGGCGTCCTCCTCTCTCCCATTGATATGGATGTTTTTATGGATGTTCTTTGAATAAAAGTCTACTTTTTAATACAAGTCTGGGTGAGTGCCCCCTATTTTTTTGCCTTTATACATGTATTCTGAGAACACCTATGTACTGAGATAATGTCACTGACAGATAGACCCCCCCCCCCCATCTTATTATTGCTTCTCGCTGTTTCTTCAGCCTAGAAGGTGGGGGATGGGGGGTTTATCATGTCTTGTCTTTTCACATCATACACTAATGGGGTGCTGCAGCAGCAGCGCTCAGTACCATACATTAGCATAAACCCTGTAAATCTCCGCACACGAGCTGCCAATGTTCATGTACGGTAAATAATCAGTAATCTCACAAAGTGCAATGTACGGGGAGAAGTGCGAACGAATTACAGTCATTGTGCATGTGCAGCAGGGTGTACAGCACAGAACATCTGCAGAACATAGAGGTATATACTGCAGATTATTACACCACTGACTTCTCTAATGCAGGGGCCAATGATGAAGCAGGAAGTAGCTAACTTCTGTTATGTTACTGACAATAGGAGGCATTAAAGTTGCCACCTGGGACAAAACATCTAATGAGTGGAGAGCAATGGCCTCAGTCTACAACAGTTTCTTACTCTTTGGGGCCCTCTATGTGCAGCACAAGAAGTGTTGAAGGATCGTAGACCATCCTCAGTGGTGAATCTTCCGGAGATCCTCGCAGTTATTGCCGCTGATTGTGCTGCTGAATTATACAGATCTGATACAGGTTTCCTTCTCAAGGATCAGTCACATTGATTGTATCTTCATGAGTAGAGATGAGCGAACTTCTCAAAAGTTCGATTCGAAGTTCCAAAAAAAATTAGCTTTGATCCAAATTAATTTGTGGCAAATATCACTAAAAAACAGCTATTTCCTGGCTGCAGAGAGGCTGTATAGTGGTGTAGAACACTGCGCCTTGCAGTAACACGCAATAGGGAGTCTATTGTGGTAGTCAAACAATACTGTGAGTCTGAATGACACGCACATGACAGGCATCACTTTTAGAATCGATGCACACTTCACTTATTTCGCCAGTTACTGGGCCAAAACTTACCAACTAACTCAAGTGCGAACCCAGCTTTACAGGTCCATGTTAGTGCCAGGTAGAAAGAACCGTGCAGAGGCCTAAGATCCTACTATAGAGTGAAAGAGCGCACTCCTTTTACACCGCTGTCTGCAGATTCCACATAGATGTCTACAGAGTGGCAAGGCGACATAATGTGGAGTTGGCAGCAGCATGAAGAGGCCATACAGTGACCCAGTGGAAGTGGCATTAGGAGGACATAGAGTGACCCAGCAGTGGCTGCGGCATGAGGAGGACATACAGTGACCCAGTTCCTCCCCTGTGTGACTTTGTTCGGCCAGGCAAACGAGGTGCAGAACAGCGTGACACCGCTGTGCCCTGCACATGTGGTATGCTGGAGGAGCACTGTGAATTATCCCTGCAGTGGAGGCTGAGGAAACAGTGGAGGATGAGGTGGACATTGTTGCAGAACAAACGGCATGAGAACGTGAAGGCGGAAGCGGTGTCACCTGGCCAAGTTGCTGGTGACAAGGCGACATAATGTGAAGTTGGCAGCAGCATGAGGAGGCCATACAGTGACCCAGTGGCAGAGGTGGAGGTGTCAGCAGCCTTAGGAGGCCATACAGTGACCCATTATCAGAGTGACCCAGTGGATGCAGCCTTAGGAGGGCATACAGTGACCCAGTGGCAGAGGTGGAGGTGTCAGCAGCCTTAGGAGGCCATACAGTGACCCATTATCAGAGTGACCCAGTGGAAGCAGCCTTAGGAGGGCATACAGTGACCCAGTGGCAGAGTGAGGAGGTGGCAGCAGCGTGAGGAGGCCATACAGTCACCCAGTGGCATAGTGTGGAGGTGGCAGCAGCGTGAGGAGGACATACAGTCACCCAGTGGCAGAGGTGGAGGTGGCAGCAGCATGAGTAGGCCACAGACTGGTAAGGTAATATAATGTGGAGGTAGCAACAGCCTTAGGAGGCCATACAGTGGCAGAGTGAGGAGGTGGCAGCAGCGTGAGGAGGCCATACAGTGACGCAGGGCTGTGGTGCCAACAGCCCACAGATTGAACATACAGTATGGCCATGTTCACTTCCCCAGCGGCTTTACAAAAAACTACCACACCATCAAGTAGGTGATTTTACTCCCAACACTCCGCAATAACTGAGTGCTACCGCCACTACCTCTGTGAACCCTTGCACCACTGATTTCCGGGCAGGTAGGCGGCTGCGAATTGAGTGGACTACCCCAGGCACGTTTAGCTCCCGACCTCACACTGCTGCCACCCTGCTGACTCCCCCGCTGACTCATATGCAAGCTGCAACCCTCTTCTCCTGATGACGATGAGGCCCCTTCATCACCCGGCTCCCAATTACGATCAGCTACATAGTCATCCACTACTGTCTGTAGGTCACTGATGTCCTCCTCAACACCAGCTCCCATGCCACTCTCCTCATCACTACTTGTCTGCCTACCGCAGGAAGCGGCGGATGTCTCCTCCACATCTTGGCTGGGCACTAGCTGCTGACTGTCCTCTAGTACCTCCTCCTCACTGTACAGTGGATCTGAGCCCACAGTATAGAGTAGTTCTCTAGCTGAGGGAACAGAAAAGGACAAAGGCAAGTTGAGGACAGGTGAGTGCTGGGGGTGTCTGATGTGACTTGGCATGAATCAACCGACTGAGTCAACCAGTCTACAACCGTTGGGTTGCTGGTCAAGACACGACCGCTACTTGATACTGGGAGCTCAGGCCTCTGTAACTGACCCCTGCAGCTATGCCCCCTTACTCCGCTGCGACCTGTGCCTGTGCCAGAAACATTTAGGCCTGTGGCCCTCCCCTGTGCAGGGCCTGTTGCTTCTCTGTCTGACATACTGTTTGATGAAAAAACTTAATTGCAAAGGGCAAAAAGGCCTGTTATTTTCTGCTTTGAAGAGAACGGCAAATATGTCCCTTATTTTTTCACCCACAAATATCTATTAAAAAAAAGCGTGATAAAGGCAGAGATTTGTGGCTCAAAACTATTGAATTATTGTCAATACTGTATTGATAAATGGCCAGCAACTTTATACTGGGAACAAAATGGCGACTATGGTCGTTTTTTCTTTCCCCACGTTAAAGGCGTTTATTACAGGTAAGTGCAGATATTAGTGGATGATAATTCAGTTTTTTGCTGTACTGCACTGCAAAAGGCTTGTTGTGTTCCACCTTGAAGACACAGATATGAGTAATGAGCAGCAGTATAACGGCAGTGAGTGCTGCAATGTGTATTAAATGCTGTATGCTGTAACACACTGAATTTCCCCATTGTGGGACTATTAAAGGACTATTATTATTATTATTATTATTATTATAAAATTCTTGCTGTAAATGACGCTGCAAACACCCAAATTCTTCTTTCAGTTCCTCCCTATCCTTTCCCTACAGTTCTAAGGCTCTTTCCCTGAACTTCTATCTGTTTTCTAAGCTCCTGCCGACGTCTGTCCCTACAGTAAGAGCGATTTGAAATGACTGTACCTAAAATGGCCGAGGCTTTTTATAGGGCTGTGACATCACAGGTCCTGCTGGCTGCTGATTAGCTGAATGCTTGGCATTGTAGGTGGTCCTGCGCTCCCAGAGTCCCTTGCCCCTTGTCCTAACATGTGCAGCCGCCATGTTATAAAAAAATGCGATTTGATGCATCGAAGTGTGAGGAAATCCGGAATCATGGCGAATCGAAGATTTCCTGAAATTTGGATCGAATTCCACTTCTGCAGCTTCGATTCACTCATCTCTATTCATGAGGATAATGCAGGATGAATCACCAAGTCCTCATCGTGCAAGTCATCCAGGAACTGCCTTGGTCAGTTCAACATCTAAAAGTACAACTGTAAAGTGTACAGACCAAAATTAGGCCAGAATTGGACCAGAAGGAACTGAAGAAAAAAAAAAACACTAAAACAAAACCTAGCTATTATCTAACAGAAATGCTTCTCGCTAAAATCACTGTTGTTCTCCCCATGCTTGTAAAAACGTCTCTTCCACCCCAAACCAGCCATGTCACTAAGAATATCTTTATCTCTCCATCTATTCTACCCCACCATCTGACCTTCTCTGCGCAGCTACTCACACACCTACACCTCTCCGCCCCCAGACACACACAACCTCCCCACACTCTCTCCTCCTTACACCTGCTATCCCTCTCTCTGCTACTCCTTACTTCTGGCGACATCTCCTAATCCTGGACCACACCGGCAAATCCTTACTGTCAACTCCTTCCACACAGCCGGCATCAGCACACGGAACCCCCTACACCTTACACCTATCTTACTTGCTCCTGCCCCTCAGGGCCCTCCCCGGTGCACTATGGAAAGCTCCTTCCGTACGAAATAAACTTGACTACATCCATGACCCCTTCATTTCTCGTGAATTTTCATTTCTCGGTATCACAGAAACATGGCTGACACCCTCAGACACCACCTCCCCTGCTGCCCTCTCCTATGGAGGTCTACAATTCTCACACACTCCCTGCCCCAACAATAAACCTGGTGGAGGCGTAGGCGTACTCCTGTCTGACAACTGCTCCTTCACCCCAATCCAACTGCTACCTGCTCTCACCCTCCCCTCCTTTGAAGTGCACTCTGTTCGCATTTACTCACCCTCCAACCAGCCATCATATATCGACCGCCAGGACCTACCGCTGCCTTCACCAACCATTTCACCACCTGGCTAATGCACTTCCTATCCACAGACACCCCCACCATCATCATGGGTGATTTCAACATCCCCATTAACTCAAACCACCCCTGCACTTCCAGTCTCCTGTCCCTCACTGCCTCCTTTGCTCTCACTCTATGGCAGTGGCGTAACTAGGAATGGCTGGGCCCCAGAGTATAATGATCAGAGACCCAGGGGAGGATACAAGCATAAAAAACTGTGTTACTTGCCTCTCCTTGGCTCCGGCGCACTCCTCGCTACTTCAACCTTCTTCAATGTTGGACCAGACGTAATGTGAGCCAGGCCTGTGTCGCGACACATAATGACGTCGGCCTGGCCCATGGTGACGTCACCAAGGAAGCCCGAAGCCTGCGGAGCGCAGGAGAGGTAAGTAACAGTGTTTTTTATGTTCCCTCACCTCCCCTGGGCCTCCAATCATTATACTCTGGGGTCTGAAAAGATGATAGCAGTGTTTGTGGGGTTCACGGGCCCACGGCCTTACTTACTGATCCCTGCTCTTGCTCACAGCCACCTCCTCTTCCGTAGAATGGGAAGTGCAGGAGGCCGTGAGCAGGAGTGGGGATTGGTAAGTAAATAGGGCCCATTACTTGCTGGTTTTACACCAACAGGTAACGGCCTATTAAAAAAAAAAAACATCAGGGGCCCGCCGAGTCACCTAATGTCCCAGGCCCTGTGGCAGCCACTCCCGATGCTGCCCCGGTATTTATGCCATTGCTCTATGGTCTTCCTCTGCCACTTACACAAAGGGGCACTCACTCGACCTCATATTCACACACCTCTGCTCTCTATCCAGCTTTTCTATCTCTCCGACCACACTCTCTGACCACAACCTGCTGACATTCTCTGCCCTCTTCTCTGTAATAGACCCCCCCAACCCCTAAACCAACACGCCCCCCGCAGGAACCTTAATCGCCTTGACATCCGCATGCTCTCAGACCCCCTCCATCTGCTCGCTGACATATCCTCACTCCAGGACGCAGATACCGCCGCTGACTTCTACAACACCACCATTACTTCAGCCCTTGACTCTGTGGCCCCCTTCACAAACACCAGAGCCCGACCGATCAATAGACAGCCCTGGCACACTGACCTGACTAAAAAACTGAGACGTGCCTCACGGGTTGCAGAACGCCTCTGGAAGAAAAGCCACTCCCAGGAGGACTTCCTTAGGTACAAAGAGGCAGTTCTCACATTCAAGAACGCACTCACCTCTGCAAAGCAGGTCTACTTCTCCACACTAATATCTGCCCTATCCCGCAACCCCAAACAGCTATTCACTACCTTCACTTCCCTTCTCTGTCCTCCTGTGCCCCCTCCGACATCACTTATCACAGCTGATGACTTTGCCTCTTATTTCAAAAGCAAAATTGACACCATCAGAGACGGTCTCACCCTGCACCCCAACAACCACTCTACCCAACTGTCCTGTGCTCTTCATCTTTAACCTGTTTCTCCACCATCACCGATGAAAAGCTCTCCACCCTAATCTCTAAATCCCACATCACCTCCTGAGCACTTGACCCGATCCAGTCACATCTCATCCCCAACCACACCGAAGTCTTTACTCCTGCCTTAACCCATCTCTTCAACCTATCCCTAACCAAAGGATCATTCCCTTCCACCTTCAAACATGCTGCCGTCACACCTATACTTAAGAAACCCTCCCTGGACCCGTCCTCTCCAGCCAACTATCGCCCCATCTCACTGCTCCCGTACACCTCTAAATTGCTTGAACAACACGTCCACTCCGAACTGTCCTCCTATCTCTCGTCCAATGTGCTCTGTGACAGACTACAGTCAGGCTTCAGACCCCATCACTCCACAGAAACTGCCCTCACCAAGGTCACTAATGACCTTCTAACTGCCAAAGCCAAACGTCACTATTCTGTCCTCCTCCTCCTCGACCTCTCCTCTGCCTTTGACACAGTCCACCATTCCCTCCTGTTACATATTCTCTCATCCCTTGGTATCACAGACCTGGCCCTTTCCTGGATCTCCTCATACCTCAGCGTCTCCCTCTCGCACACCACCTCCCGCCACGCCATCTTTCTGCAGGTGTCCCCCAAGGCTCCGTCCTAGGACCCCTCCTGTTCTCCATCTACACCCTCGGCCTTGGCCAACTGATAGAATCCCATGGTTTTCAAGACCATTGCTATGCTGACGACACTCAAATATATCTCTCTGGACCACCCATTACGTCCCTGTTGTCCAGAGCCCCAGAATGTCTAGCAGCCGTAGCCTCCTTTCTTAGACTACTGTACCACTCTTCTCCATGGCCTCCCAGCAAATACTCTCGCCCCCCTTCAGTCCACCTTAAACTGTGCTGCTCGCTTAATACACCTCTCCCCCCGTTCTTCATCAGCTGCTCCCCTCTGCCAATCCCTACGCTGACATACAAAGCCATCCACAGCCTGTCCCCTCCATATATCTCCGACCTAATCTCCCGCTACCAGCCCGCATGTAACCTCCGATCCTCCAAAGACCTCCTACTCCGCTCTGCTCTTATCCGCTCTTCACACAATCGTCTCCAAGATTTCTCCCGTGCATCCCCCATACTCTGGAACTCATTACCAAGACATATGAGACTGACTCCACAGTCACAAGCTTCAAGAAGGCCCTCAAGACTCACCTATTCAGGAAGGCCTACAACCCCCAATAACACTACTGTCACCACACCGCCACCTGTACAACCTCCAATAACACTACTGTCACCACACCGCCACCTGTACAACCTCCAATAACACTACTGTCACCACACCGCCATCTGTACAACCCCCAATAACACTACTGTCACCACACCGCCACCTGTACAACCTCCAATAACACTACTGTCACCACACCGCCATCTGTACAACCTCCAATAACACTACTGTCACCGCCATCTGTACAACCTCTACCCCACCTTCTGTCTCTATCCCTCTTCCCTCATAGATTGTAAGCCCTTGCGGGCAGGGCCCTCTATCCCACTGTGCCAGTGATCACTGTTAGTATTATCTGTCTTGTATATCTTGTGTACTGTATGTAAACCCTCAAATGTAAAGCACCATGGAATTAATGGTGCTATATAAATTAAAAATAATTATAATAATAATAATAATACTGCTATGTACAAGAATATAACTACTATAATATCGCCTCATATGAGACATGTTTATGTCACTCTCATGTTGCCCATTAGTCCTATGTGCTTGGCTGTTCTTTTTATCATTCTAGACTTAGTATTCCTTCCCTCTTTTGTATTATTTTCCTTGTTATTGGTTTAGTTCTTACTTGTGAGGACTGGATTATGAAAATTTCTTTTTTTCCATTTATATGAGATTTGCACCACTATAATGTGCTCTATACACTTCTCCTGTGTGCTCGTTGCTAGAAGGTTGTTAACACATCCCAGGGACAATATGTGAGGTCTTTGTTCCAGGCCACTGAACCCTCCGTCTCTCATAGATGAACCTCTGTTTTTTTTCGGACAAATGTGTACGTAGTCCACGCAAGAGACCTGAAACACCATTTATCTGCAGCGTCCTCTCCAAGTGTCAGAGGCAGCTCCGCTATCAGATCCTTTATTAGGTGGGATAATTGTCAAATAACAGCAAAGTCCTTGAAACTGCAGGAGAGCTGCTCCGATCATCAGCCCGAGTGGTCATTCACATAATATATGTATAATCATCTGAAAATGTGTGGAGATTATATAAGGGGGGTCAGAACCCAAAGTAATGAGAAAAAGGTAGAACTAAACCACGAGCATGGAAATGATACTCAAACATCCTTAATATACTGTAAAACTTACATAGGAGCAGAATTATAGTAGTTATATTCTTGTACATAGGAGCAGTATTATAGTAGTTATATTCTTGTACATAGGAGTAGTATTATAGTAGTTATATTCTTGTACATAGGAGCAGTATTATAGTAGTTATATTCTTGTACATAGGAGGTAGTATTATAGTAGTTATATTCTTATACATAGGAGTAGTATTATAGTAGTTATATTCTTGTACATAGGAGCAGTATTATAGTAGTTATATTCTTGTACATAGGGGGCAGTATTATAGTAGTTATATTCCTGTACATAGGAGCAGTATTATAGTAGTTATATTCTTGTACATAGGAGTAGTATTATAGCAGTTATATTATTGTACATAGGAGCAGTATTATAGTAGTTATATTCTTGTACATAGGAGTAGTATTATAGTAGTTATATTCTTGTACATCGGAGACAGTATTATAGTAGTTATATTCTTGTACATAGGAGCAGTATTATAGCAGTTATATTCTTGTACATAGGAGCAGTATTATAGTAGTTATATTCTTGTACATAGGGGGCAGTATTATAGTAGTTATATTCTTGTACATAGGAGCAGTATTATAGCAGTTATATTCTTGTACATAGGAGGTAGTATTATAGTAGTTATATTCTTGTACATAGGGGGCAGTATTATAGTAGTTATATTCTTGTACATAGGGGGCAGTATTATAGTAGTTATATTCTTGTACATAGGAGCAGTATTATAGTAGTTATATCCTTGTACATAGGAGTAGTATTATAGTAGCTATATTCTTGTACATAGGAGCAGTATTATAGTAGTTATATTCTTGTACATAGGAGGTAGTATTATAGTAGTTATATTCTTGTACATAGGAGTAGTATTATAGTAGTTGTATTCTTATACATAGGAGGTAGTATTATAGTAGTTATATTCTTGTACATAGGAGGTAGTATTATAGTAGTTATATTCTTGTGCATAGGAGCAGTATTATAGTAGTTATATTCTTGTACATAGGAGCAGTATTATAGTAGTTATATTCTTGTACATAGGAGTAGTATTATAGTAGTTATATTCTTATACATAGGAGGTAGTATTATAGTAGTTATATTCTTGTACATAGGAGCAGTATTATAGTAGTTATATTCTTATACATAGGAGGTAGTATTATAGTAGTTATATTCTTGTACATAGGTGCAGTATTATAGTAGTTATATTCTTGTACATAGGAGCAGTATTATAGTAGTTATATTCTTGAACATAGGTGCAGTATTATAGTAGTTATATTCTTGTACATAGGAGCAGTATTATAGTAGTTATATTCTTGTACATAGGAGTAGTATTATAGTAGTTGTATTCTTATACATAGGAGGTAGTATTCTAGTAGTTATATTCTTGTACATAGGAACAGTATTATAGTAGTTATATTCTTGTACATAGGAGTAGTATTATAGTAGTTATATTCTTGTACATAGGAGGGGTAGTTATATCGATAGGTAGTTATATTCTTGTACATAGGAGTAGTATTATAGTAGTTATATTCTTGTACATAGGAGCAGTATTATAGTAGTTATATTCTTGTACATAGGAGCAGTATTATAGTAGTTATATTCTTGTACATAGGAGGTAGTATTATAGTAGTTATATTCTTGTACATAGGAGTAGTATTATAGTAGTTGTATTCTTATACATAGGAGGTAGTATTATAGTAGTTATATTCTTGTACATAGGAGGTAGTATTATAGTAGTTATATTCTTGTACATAGGAGCAGTATTATAGTAGTTATATTCTTGTACATAGGAGCAGTATTATAGTAGTTATATTCTTGTACATAGGAGCAGTATTATAGTAGTTATATTCTTGAACATAGGTGCAGTATTATAGTAGTTATATTCTTGTACATAGGAGCAGTATTATAGTAGTTATATTCTTGTACATAGGAGCAGTATTATAGTAGTTGTATTCTTGTACATAGGGGAAGTAGTTGTATTCTTGTACATAGGAGGTAGTATTCTAGTAGTTATATTCTTGTACATAGGAGCAGTATTATAGTAGTTATATTCTTGTACATAGGAGTAGTATTATAGTAGTTATATTCTTGTACATAGGAGTAGTATTATAGTAGTTATATTCTTGTACATAGGAGCAGTATTATAGTAGTTATGTTCTTGTACATAGGAGTAGTATTATAGTAGTTATATTCTTATACATAGGAGGTAGTATTATAGTAGTTATATTCTTGTACATAGGAGCAGTATTATAGTAGTTATATTCTTATACATAGGAGGTAGTATTATAGTAGTTATATTCTTGTACATAGGAGGTAGTATTATAGTAGTTATATTCTTGTACATAGGAGCAGTATTATAGTAGTTATATTCTTGTACATAGGAGCAGTATTATAGTAGTTATATTCTTGTACATAGGTGCAGTATTATAGTAGTTATATTCTTGTACATAGGAGGTAGTATTATAGTAGTTATATTCTTGTACATAGGAGCTAGTATTATAGTAGTTATATTCTTGTACATAGGAGGCAGTATTTTAGTAGTTATATTCTTGTACAAAGGAGGTAGTATTATAGTAGTTATATTCTAGTACAAAGGGAGGAGTATTATAGTAGTTATATTCTTGTACATAGGGAGCAGTATTATAGTAGTTATATTCTTGTACATAGGGAGCAGTATTATAGTAGTTATATTCTTGTACATAGGGAGTAGTATTATAGTAGTTATATTCTTGTACATAGGGAGTAGTATTATAGTAGTTATATTCTTGTACATAGGGGTAGTATTATAGTAGTTATATTCTTGTACATAGGGGCAGTATTATAGTAGTTATATTCTTGTACAAACGGGCAGTAGTAGGTGAGGAGGTAGTATTATAGTAGTTATATTCTTGTACATAGGGGGCAGTATTATAGTAGTTATATTCTTGTACATAGGAGTAGTATTATAGTAGTTATATTCTTATACATAGGAGGTAGTATTATAGTAGTTATATTCTTGTACATAGGAGCAGTATTATAGTAGTTATATTCTTATACATAGGAGGTAGTATTATAGTAGTTATATTCTTGTACATAGGAGCAGTATTATAGTAGTTATATTCTTGTACATAGGAGCAGTATTATAGTAGTTATATTCTTGAACATAGGTGCAATATTATAGTAGTTATATTCTTGTACATAGGAGGTAGTATTATAGTAGTTATATTCTTGTACATAGGAGGTAGTATTATAGTAGTTATATTCTTGTACATAGGAGCAGTATTATAGTAGTTATATTCTTGTACATAATAGGCAGTATTTTAGTAGTTATATTCTTGTACAAAGGAGGTAATATTATAGTAGTTATATTCTAGTACATAGGGAGTAGTATTATAGTAGTTATATTCTTGTACATAGGAGCAGTATTATAGTAGTTATATTCTTGTACATAGGGAGTAGTATTATAGTAGTTATATTCTTGTACATAGGGAGTAGTATTATAGTAGTTATATTCTTGTACATAGGAGTAGTATTATAGTAGTTATATTCTTGTACATAGGGGCAGTATTATAGTAGTTATATTCTTGTACATACGGGCAGTATTATAGTAGTTATATTCTTGTACAAAGGAGGTAGTATTATAGTAGTTATATTCTTTTACATAGGAGCAGTATTATAGTAGTTATATTCTTAAACATAGGAGGTAGTATTATAGTAGTTATATTCTTGTACATAGGAGCAGTATTATAGTACTTATATTCTTGTACAAAGGAGGTAGTATTGTAGTAGTTATATTCTTGTACATAGGAGGTAGTATTATAGTAGTTATATTCTTGTACATAGGGGCAGTATTATAGTAGTATATTCTTGTACATAGGAGCAGTATTATAGTAGTTATATTCTTGTACAAAGGAGGTAGTATTATAGTAGTTATATTCTTGTACATAGGAGGTAGTATTATAGTAGTTATATTCTTGTACATAGGAGCAGTATTATAGTAGTTATATTCTTGTACATAGGAGCAGTATTATAGTAGTTATATTCTTGTACATAGGAGCAGTATTATAGTAGTTATATTCTTGTACATAGGGGCAGTATTATAGTAGTTATATTCTTGTACATAGGAGGTAGTATTATAGTACTTATATTCTTGTACATGGGGCAGTATTATAGTAGTTATATTCTTGTACATAGGAGCAGTATTATAGTAGTTATATTCTTGTACATAGGAGCAGTATTATAGTAGTTATATTCTTGTACATAGGAGTAGTATTATAGTAGTTATATTCTTGTACATAGGGGCAGTATTATAGTAGTTATATTCTTGTACATAGGAGCAGTATTATAGTAGTTATATTCTTGTACATAGGAGGTAGTATTATAGTAGTTATATTCTTGTACATAGGAGTAGTATTATAGTAGTTGTATTCTTATACATAGGAGGTAGTATTATAGTAGTTATATTCTTGTACATAGGAGGTAGTATTATAGTAGTTATATTCTTGTACATAGGAGCAGTATTATAGTAGTTATATTCTTGTACATAGGAGCAGTATTATAGTAGTTATATTCTTGTACATAGGAGCAGTATTATAGTAGTTATATTCTTGAACATAGGTGCAGTATTATAGTAGTTATATTCTTGTACATAGGAGCAGTATTATAGTAGTTATATTCTTGTACATAGGAGTAGTATTATAGTAGTTGTATTCTTATACATAGGAGGTAGTATTCTAGTAGTTATATTCTTGTACATAGGAGCAGTATTATAGTAGTTATATTCTTGTACATAGGAGTAGTATTATAGTAGTTATATTCTTGTACATAGGAGTAGTATTATAGTAGTTATATTCTTGTACATAGGAGCAGTATTATAGTAGTTATGTTCTTGTACATAGGAGTAGTATTATAGTAGTTATATTCTTATACATAGGAGGTAGTATTATAGTAGTTATATTCTTGTACATAGGAGCAGTATTATAGTAGTTATATTCTTATACATAGGAGGTAGTATTATAGTAGTTATATTCTTGTACATAGGAGCAGTATTATAGTAGTTATATTCTTGTACATAGGAGCAGTATTATAGTAGTTATATTCTTGAACATAGGTGCAGTATTATAGTAGTTATATTCTTGTACATAGGAGGTAGTATTATAGTAGTTATATTCTTGTACATAGGAGGTAGTATTATAGTAGTTATATTCTTGTACATAGGAGCAGTATTATAGTAGTTATATTCTTGTACATAATAGGCAGTATTTTAGTAGTTATATTCTTGTACAAAGGAGGTAATATTATAGTAGTTATATTCTAGTACATAGGGAGTAGTATTATAGTAGTTATATTCTTGTACATAGGAGCAGTATTATAGTAGTTATATTCTTGTACATAGGGAGTAGTATTATAGTAGTTATATTCTTGTACATAGGGAGTAGTATTATAGTAGTTATATTCTTGTACATAGGAGTAGTATTATAGTAGTTATATTCTTGTACATAGGGGCAGTATTATAGTAGTTATATTCTTGTACATACGGGCAGTATTATAGTAGTTATATTCTTGTACAAAGGAGGTAGTATTATAGTAGTTATATTCTTGTACATAGGGGGCAGTATTATAGTAGTTATATTCTTGTACATAGGAGTAGTATTATAGTAGTTATATTCTTATACATAGGAGGTAGTATTATAGTAGTTATATTCTTGTACATAGGAGCAGTATTATAGTAGTTATATTCTTATACATAGGAGGTAGTATTATAGTAGTTATATTCTTGTACATAGGAGCAGTATTATAGTAGTTATATTCTTGTACATAGGAGCAGTATTATAGTAGTTATATTCTTGAACATAGGTGCAATATTATAGTAGTTATATTCTTGTACATAGGAGGTAGTATTATAGTAGTTATATTCTTGTACATAGGAGGGTATTTGTGTTTTCTTGCGGTATTATAGTAGTTATATTCTTGTACATAGGAGCAGTATTATAGTAGTTATATTCTTGTACATAGTAGGCAGTATTTTAGTAGTTATATTCTTGTACAAAGGAGGTAATATTATAGTAGTTATATTCTAGTACATAGGGAGTAGTATTATAGTAGTTATATTCTTGTACATAGGAGCAGTATTATAGTAGTTATATTCTTGTACATAGGGAGTAGTATTATAGTAGTTATATTCTTGTACATAGGGAGTAGTATTATAGTAGTTATATTCTTGTACATAGGAGTAGTATTATAGTAGTTATATTCTTGTACATAGGGGCAGTATTATAGTAGTTATATTCTTGTACATACGGGCAGTATTATAGTAGTTATATTCTTGTACAAAGGAGGTAGTATTATAGTAGTTATATTCTTTTACATAGGAGCAGTATTATAGTAGTTATATTCTTAAACATAGGAGGTAGTATTATAGTAGTTATATTCTTGTACATAGGAGCAGTATTATAGTACTTATATTCTTGTACAAAGGAGGTAGTATTGTAGTAGTTATATTCTTGTACATAGGAGGTAGTATTATAGTAGTTATATTCTTGTACATAGGGGCAGTATTATAGTAGTATATTCTTGTACATAGGAGCAGTATTATAGTAGTTATATTCTTGTACAAAGGAGGTAGTATTATAGTAGTTATATTCTTGTACATAGGAGGTAGTATTATAGTAGTTATATTCTTGTACATAGGAGCAGTATTATAGTAGTTATATTCTTGTACATAGGAGCAGTATTATAGTAGTTATATTCTTGTACATAGGAGCAGTATTATAGTAGTTATATTCTTGTACATAGGGGCAGTATTATAGTAGTTATATTCTTGTACATAGGAGGTAGTATTATAGTACTTATATTCTTGTACATGGGGCAGTATTATAGTAGTTATATTCTTGTACATAGGAGCAGTATTATAGTAGTTATATTCTTGTACATAGGAGCAGTATTATAGTAGTTATATTCTTGTACATAGGAGTAGTATTATAGTAGTTATATTCTTGTACATAGGGGCAGTATTATAGTAGTTATATTCTTGTACATAGGAGCAGTATTATAGTAGTTATATTCTTGTACATAGGAGGTAGTATTATAGTAGTTATATTCTTGTACATAGGAGCAGTATTATAGTAGTTATATTCTTGTACATAGGAGCAGTATTATAGTAGTTATATTCTTGTACATAGGAGGTAGTATTATAGTAGTTATATTCTTGTACATAGGAGAAATATTATAGTAGTTATATTCTTGTACATAGGAGCAGTATTATAGTAGTTATATTCTTAAACATAGGAGATAGTATTATAGTAGTTATATTCTTGTACATAGGAGCAGTATTATAGTAGTTATATTCTTGTACATAGGAGGCAGTATTATAGTAGTTATATTCTTATATATAGGAGTAGTATTATAGTAGTTATATTCTTGTACATAAGAGCAGTATTATAGTAGTTATATTCTTATATATAGGAGTAGTATTATAGTAGTTATATTCTTGTACATAGGAGCAGTATTATAGTAGTTATATTCTTGTACATAGGGGGTAGTATTATAGTAGTTATATTCTTGTACATAGGAGGTAGTATTATAGTAGTTATATTCTTATATATAGTAGTATTATAGTAGTTATATTCTTGTACATAAGAGCAGTACCACAATATGAACCACAGTGGTTGATATTGTAAGAGACATGGCGCCATCACATCAGAGTGGCCTCAAACCCCCGAATTCCAATATTTTTGCTATACAGTGACCATATCGTGGTGTACTGCACCTCTATACAGGGCTCTGTAGATCATTTAAGTGAATATAGCAGAGTACAGATGTAGTGATGTCTCTGACTGTAATTGGGAATCCCATTTCTCATCTCTTCCATCTTGCTCTTGTTTCTGTAAAGTTTGCAACACAGACTTTTTTTGCTCCTCACTTTTCCAGGCGCCTAACCCAACTTTTCCTCACCTACACAAATTCTTCCTCCTGCGGCTATCACCAATTATAAAATATATAATATAAATATCCCTTACAAATGAATAATACTCCCGCTACATGTCTGACCTCCCCATTAATAATGCTCCGTAATTGGAATGTCACCTGTATGCCCCCTCATTAATAATGCCCCTCCTGAGCCCCCGACATCCGTCGTAATAGTACGTTTGCTGGGAAAGGGTTAATAATTCCCCTTGTATTAATTATTGAGATGATTCCCTCTAATGCCCCTTATATTAATAAGGCCCCCTTAAAGGGTTGTGCAGTTAAGGACACATCCCATATCCCAGGAACCCTCAGTGATCGGACGCTTATCTGCTGTCCTGTGGAGAGAGGAGACGAGCTCTTAACTGCACAACTCCTTTAAATCCTTATAGCCCACTATAATAATGAGGCCCCCTGATATCTCTCTTATCCTCTCATACAAATAATTACCCCCATATTAAAATGTCCCCCAAAGTGTTCAAGAAATAATTATAAGAATGACCTACCGCCTATCTCCTCCCTCATGCATAGACTTGTAGGCTGCGATCACTTCTGTCCTGAGGCCTACAAGACTACCAGGACGCAGACATCTCTGCTGGACTCAGGGCACCTTGTAGGCCGCAGGACTGAAGTGGATTGTGGCCTACACATCACTGGGGCAGATTTATTTAAATATTCTAAAGGCAAAACTGTTTTAGTTTCCAATAGCAACCAATTACAGCCCATAGCAACCAAGCCCACCACATAGCAACCAATCACAGCTTATAGCAACCAATCACAGCCCGTAGCCACCAATCACAGCACAGCTTTCATTTTTTATTCTCTTTCAGAATAACAAAAGCTGCATTGTAATTGGTTGTTATGGGATTACTTTTAGACCATTTTAATATATCTGGCCCACAGAATGGTAGAGCAGGAATCCGAGGGCTGTATTGTTGTCCTGCACATGCCAATATGGTTGAAAGTGCTGCGTGTCTTAACGGTGGCCCTGGGATAGTTCCGTGGCGGCCTGTACATACATGATTTTAATCTCTGGCACTGACTGTAGGGGCCCTTTCCATTAGAACTGTTACTGGTCCCCTGTCGGCAGTACTACCCTGTTGGCGGCCATGTTTTCCAGTGTAGCTACAGTTCATGAATCTTTGAGGATACATTTGCAGATTGATCGGGGGTGGGGTGGATTTTAAAATAAAATAATCCTTCATGGGAAATTCAGTGTGTTACAGCAGCAAAGATATGCAATACAAATACAATATATACAAAAATGCTGAAAGGTAGAGGCATTACAGTGACAGTAGGTACAGATAGAGAGGTAAAGGTAAAAAAGTAGCAAAGGTGATATCACAACTTAAAGATCTTTCAGTTCTCTGTATGGAATGATCTCTGCTTAGGTTGGTGTTGGTTGTACAGCCTGACCGCAGCGGGAAGGAAAGACTTCCGATAGCACCCCTTCTCACACTTAGGGTGGAGCAGTCGGTCACTGACAGTACTGCCCAGCGCGATCACAGTCTCATGCATGGGATGGGAGTTAGCGGGTGACTACTGGAGGTAGCAGTAGACTACTGGAGGTAGCTGATGACTCGTAGAAGTAGCGGGTGACTACTGGAGGTAGCAGGAGTCTACTGGTGGTAGCGGATGACTACTGGTGGTAGCAGGTGACTACTGGAGGTAGCTGATGACTCGTAGAAGTAGCGGGTGACTACTGGAGGTAGCAGGAGACTACTGGTGGTAGCGGATGACTACTGGTGGTAGCGGGTGACTATTAGAGGTAGCGGGTGACTACTGGGGGTAGCGGGTGACTACTAGAGGTAGCAGTAGACTACTGGAGGTAGCGGATGACTCGTAGAGGTAGCGGGTGACTACTGAAGGTAGCAGTAGACTACTGGAGGTAGCTGATGACTCGTAGAAGTAGCGGGTGACTACTGGAGGTAGCAGGAGACTACTGGTGGTAGCGGATGACTACTGGTGGTAGCGGGTGACTATTAGAGGTAGCGGGTGACTATTGGAGGTAGCGGGTGACTACTGGAGGTAGCAGTAGACTACTGGAGGTAGCGGATGACTCGTAGAGGTAGCGGGTGACTACTGGAGGTAGCAGTAGACTACTGGAGGCAGTGGATGACTACTGGTGGTAGCGGGTGACTACTGGAGGTAGCGGATGAATCGTAGAGGTAGCAGGTAACTACTGGAGGTAGCGGATGACTCGTAGAAGTAGCGGGTGACTACTGGAGGTAGCAGGAGACTACTGGTGGTAGCGGATGACTACTGGTGGTAGCGGGTGACTATTAGAGGTAGCGGGTGACTACTGGAGGTAGCGGGTGACTACTAGAGGTAGCAGTAGACTACTGGAGGTAGCGGATGACTCGTAGAGGTAGCGGGTGACTACTGAAGGTAGCAGTAGACTACTGGAGGTAGCTGATGACTCGTAGAAGTAGCGGGTGACTACTGGAGGTAGCAGGAGACTACTGGTGGTAGCGGGTGACTATTAGAGGTAGCGGATGACTATTAGAGGTAGCGGGTGACTACTGGAGGTAGCGGGTGACTACTGGAGGTAGCAGTAGACTACTGGAGGTAGCGGATGACTCGTAGAGGTAGCGGGTGACTACTGCAGGTAGCAGTAGACTACTGGAGGTAGTGGATGACTACTGGTGGTAGTGGGTGACTACTGGAGGTAGCAGTAGACTACTGGAGGTAGCGGATGAATCGTAGAGGTAGCAGGTGACTACTGGAGGTAGCGGATGACTATTAGAAGTAGCGGATGACTACTAGTGGTAGCAGATGACTATTAGAGGTAGCGGGTGACTACTGGAGGTAGCAGTAGACTACTGGAGGTAGCGGATGACTCGTAGAGGTAGCGGGTGACTACTGGAGGTAGCGGGTGACTACTGAAGGTAGCAGTAGACTACTGGAGGTAGCGGATGACTCGTAGAGGTAGCGGGTGACTACTGGAGGTAGCGGATGAATCGTAGAGGTAGCAGGTAACTACTGGAGGTAGCGGATGACTATTAGAGGTAGCGGATGACTATTAGAGGTAGCGGATGACTATTAGAGGTAGTGGATGACTATTAGAGGTAGCGGGTGACTACTGGAGGTAGCGGGTGACTACTGGAGGTAGCAGTAGACTACTGGAGGTAGCGGATGACTCGTAGAGGTAGTGGGTGACTACTGGAGGTAGCAGTAGACTACTGGAGGTAGTGGATGACTACTGGTGGTAGCGGGTGACTACTGGAGGTAGCGGGTGACTACTGAAGGTAGCAGTAGACTACTGGAGGTAGCAGATGACTCGTAGAGGTAGTGGGTGACTACTGGAGGTAGCAGTAGACTACTGGAGGTAGTGGATGACTACTGGTGGTAGTGGGTGACTACTGGAGGTAGCAGTAGACTACTGGAGGTAGCGGATGAATCGTAGAGGTAGCAGGTGACTACTGGAGGTAGCGGATGACTATTAGAAGTAGCGGATGACTACTAGTGGTAGCAGATGACTATTAGAGGTAGCGGGAGACTACTGGAGGTAGCAGTAGACTACTGGAGGTAGCGGATGACTCGTAGAGGTAGCGGGTGACTACTGGAGGTAGCGGGTGACTACTGAAGGTAGCAGTAGACTACTGGACGTAGCGGATGACTCGTAGAGGTAGAGGGTGACTACTGGAGGTAGCAGTAGACTACTGGAGGTAGTGGATAACTACTGGTGGTAGCGGGTGACTACTGGAGGTAGCGGATGAATCGTAGAGGTAGCAGGTAACTACTGGAGGTAGCGGATGACTATTAAAGGTAGCGGATGACTATTAGAGGTAGCGGATGACTATTAGAGGTAGCGGGTGACTACTGGAGGTAGCGGGTGACTACTGGAGGTAGCAGTAGACTACTGGAGGTAGTGGATAACTACTGGTGGTAGCGGGTGACTACTGGAGGTAGCGGATGAATCGTAGAGGTAGCAGGTAACTACTGGAGGTAGCGGATGACTATTAAAGGTAGCGGATGACTATTAGAGGTAGCGGATGACTATTAGAGGTAGCGGGTGACTACTGGAGGTAGCGGGTGACTACTGGAGGTAGCAGTAGACTACTGGAGGTAGCGGATGACTCGTAGAGGTAGCGGGTGACTACTGGAGGTAGCGGGTGACTACTGAAGGTAGCAGTAAACTACTGGAGGTAGCGGATGACTCGTAGAGGTAGCGGGTGACTACTGGAGGTAGCAGTAGACTACTGGAGGTAGTTGATGACTACTGGTGGTAGCGGGTGACTACTGGAGGTAGCGGGTGACTACTGAAGGTAGCAGTAGACTACTGGAGGTAGCAGATGACTCGTAGAGGTAGCGGGTGACTACTGGAGGTAGCAGTAGACTACTGGAGGTAGTGGATGACTACTGGTGGTAGCGGGTGACTACTGGAGGTAGCGGATGAATTGTAGAGGTAGCAGGTAACTACTGGAGGTAGCGGATGACTATTAGAGGTAGCGGATGACTATTAGAGGTAGCGGGTGACTACTGGAGGTAGCGGGTGACTACTGGAGGTAGCGGGTGACTACTGGAGGTAGCAGTAGACTACTGGAGGTAGCGGATGACTCGTAGAGGTAGCGAGTGACTACTGCAGGTAGCAGTAGACTACTGGAGGTAGTGGATGACTACTAGTGGTAGTGGGTGACTACTGGAGGTAGCAGTAGACTACTGGAGGTAGCGGATGAATCGTAGAGGTAGCAGGTGACTACTGGAGGTAGCGGATGACTATTAGAGGTAGCGGGTGACTACTGGAGGTAGCAGATGACTATTAGAGGTAGCGGGTGACTACTGGAGGTAGTGGATGACTATTAGAGGTAGCAGGTGACTACAGGAGGCCTTTGGATCTGTCAGATCTGAGTTGTCAGCGACGGCACAGTCATTCTCTCTGTGTTGTTCGGAGCAAGTCTCTCTCATTACACGGGGCAGTTTCTTGCGCTGGGCTCATTCTGCGGCCTCCATGCTGGGACTTTCTTCCCCACCTCCTTGTTCTCTGCAGACCTCGGCCCAGCTCATGTTGTTTTGCAGGTTTTCTGATTATTATCCACTCAGCGTGTCAGAGATTGACGTAACATTTCCAAACAATAGCGATGAGAGGTTCGCACATTTCAGCCGCTATGACAAATTCCACATTAGTATCTCCTTGGCAACTGTTCCTAAAAACAATGAGGCATTCGGAGGCTCCTACCTGGTGCCCTGGAACAAAATAATACAGCACAGCGAGCGCACGCCCCGGTAATGGTAACAATGCACCGTCCCTGAGATCCCCGGTGCATAATCAGGCAGGACGTTACATAGATAGAACAGGTTGTCAGTGATACAAAGGAGGGGAATAAAGAGAGATGAGATGGGACGGTGGGTGAGAGAATCTGACAACTTTGATGAGTGTGTCCCCTGCCCCTGACAATCTCAGCAACCAATGGACCATCTGTAAAATGCATGGACACACCAAGAAGTCCAGAGTAAGAGAGGTGTGGTTCTCATGTCTAATCACATGTCATTATATTATATCAGTGATGTCAGTAACAGGAGGCGGAGCTGTGACAACCTCTCAGACATGATATATACAGCTGGTTGTCAGTAGTAATAGATGAATAGCTGTATTGTAGTATAAGGTGTGCGGATCTCATGTCTGATCACATGTCATTATATTATATCAGTGATGTCAGTAACAGGGGGCGGGGCTGTGACAACCTCTCAGACATGATATATACAGCTGGTTGTCAGTAGTAATAGATGAATAGCTGTACTGTAGTATAAGGTGTGCGGATCTCATGTCTGATCACATGTCATTATATCAGTGATGTCAGTAACAGGGGGCGGGGCTGTGACAACCTCTCACACATGATATATACAGCTGGTTGTCAGTAGTAATAGATGAATAGCTGTACTGTAGTATAAGGTGTGCGGATCTCATGTCTGATCACATGTCATTATATTATATCAGTGATGTCAGTAACAGGGGGCGGGGCTGTGAATACCTCTCAGACATGATATATACAGCTGGTTGTCAGTAGTAATAGATGAATAGCTGTATTGTAGTATAAGGTGTGAGGATCTCATGTCTGATCACATGTCATTATATTATATCAGTGATGTCAGTAACAGGGGGCGGGGCTGTGACAACCTCTCAGACAAGATATATACAGCTGGTTGTCAGTAGTAATAGATGAATAGCTGTATTGTAGTATAAGGTGTGCGGATCTCATGTCTGATCACATGTCATTATATTATATCAGTGATGACAGTAACAGGGGGCGGGGCTGTTACAACCTCTTCTGCACAGATATAATGAGGATAAATAAAGTAATAGAAAATTTAAGTCATTTACAACAGAGAGGAGAACTCAATGACTTTGCAGATCTCACAGGGCTTTGACGAGACAATTGGCTTGCATGTGAAGTGGAATTATCAGGCTTTTAGAAATCTGCTTTCCAATCTTTATTACTAAGCAACGTCAATAAAAAGAATTCTTCAAACCAAAGAAAATCGCAGTGAGTCACGTGACGTCACCGTCCCCGCACAGCTGTAATTTTTGTTGAAGGTCAACACCTCTCTCATGGTTAACATGTTCCCAATTAAGCAGCAAACGGGAAAGTCTTATCGCTCAGTTTCAGGCACAAAAGCAGAAATCACAGCCCGGCGCTCCAAGTAAAAAGTGTGTAGATAGCGGCCAAATCCAAACACAGCGAGGGCCCCTAGAGGAGGGAGACAAGAGCCACAGCTACAGAATTATAAAGAGGGGCAAAACCATCCTATACTGTATCATTCTATAAAGCAAGAGGAAAAGAAAATGTCAACAAAACAAAAATTTATATGTATATACTACGGCATAGGAGTAGTATTATAGTAGTTTTATTCTTGTACATAGGGGCAGTATTATAGTAGTTATATTCTTGTACATAGGAGCAGTATTATAGTAGTTATATTCTTGTACATAGGAGAAGTATTATAGTAGTTATATTCTTGTACACAGGAGTAGTATTATAGTAGTTATATTCTTGTACATAGGAGCAGTATTATAGTAGTTATATTCTTGTACATAGCAGTATTATAGTAGTTATATTCTTATACATAGGAGGCAGTATTATAGTAGTTATATTCTTGTACATAGGAGGTAGTATTATAGTAGTTATATTCTTGTACATAGGAGCAGTATTATAGTAGTTATATTCTTGTACATGGGAGGTAGTATTATAGTAGTTATATTCTTGTACATAGGAGCAGTATTATAGTAGTTATATTCTTGTACATAGGAGCAGTATTATAGTAGTTATATTCTTGTACATGGGAGGTAGTATTATAGTAGTTATATTCTTGTACATAGGAGCAGTATTATAGTAGTTATATTCTTGTACATAGGAGCAGTATTATAGTAGTTATATTCTTGTACATAGGAGGTAGTATTATAGTAGTTATATTCTTGTACATAGGAGTAGTATTATAGTAGTTATATTCTTGTACATAGGGGGTAGTATTATAGTAGTATATTCTTGTACATAGGAGGTAGTATTATAGTAGTTATATTCTTGTACATAGGAGTAGTATTATAGTAGTTATATTCTTGTACATAGGAGTAGTATTATAGTAGTTATATTCTTGTACATAGGAGCAGTATTATAGTAGTTATATTCTTGTACATAGGAGGTAGTATTATAGTAGTTATATTCTTGTACATAGGAGTAGTATTATAGTAGTTATATTCTTGTACATAGGGGGTAGTATTATATTAGTTATATTCTTGTACATAGCAGTATTATAGTAGTTATATTCTTGTACATAGGAGCAGTATTATAGTAGTTATATTCTTGTACATAGGAGGCAGTATTATAGTAGTTATATTCTTGTACATAGGGGCAGTATTATAGTAGTTATATTCTTGTACATAGGAGGTAGTATTATAGTAGTTATATTCTTGTACATAGGAGTAGTATTATAGTAGTTATATTCTTGTACATAGGGGGTAGTATTATATTAGTTATATTCTTGTACATAGCAGTATTATAGTAGTTATATTCTTGTACATAGGAGCAGTATTATAGTACTTATATTCTTGTACATAGGAGGCAGTATTATAGTAGTTATATTCTTGTACATAGGGGCAGTATTATAGTAGTTATATTCTTGTACATAGGAGGTAGTATTATAGTAGTTATATTCTTGTACATAGGAGCAGTATTATAGTAGTTATATTCTTGTACATAGGAGTAGTATTATAGTAGTTATATTCTTGTACATAGGAGCAGTATTATAGTAGTTATATTCTTGTACATAGGGGTAGTATTATAGTAGTTATATTCTTGTACATAGGAGTAGTATTATAGTAGATATATTCTTGTACATAGGAGATAGTATTATAGTAGTTATATTCTTGTAAATAGTAGTAGTATTATAGTAGTTATATTCTTGTACATAGGAGCAGTATTATAGTAGTTATATTCTTGTACATAGGAGGTAGTATTATAGTAGTTATATTCTTGTACATAGGAGAAGTATTATAGTAGTTTTATTCTTGTACATCGGAGCAGTATTATAGTAGTTTTATTCTTTTATTTAGCAAATTGTTACGACTTCGTGCAGTTTTTGTGAATTGTTCTGGTTGAGGATTTCCTTTGGATTTCAGATCTTGGACTGTGTCTTTTTACTTTACGGGGCTTTCTTTAGTCCATTATTCTGCTCCTCCCCCAGTTTGCGCTTTCACTTCTCTGACTTCTTGTTTTTCGCCTTCTGTTATCTTTTATATAAATTGATGATAATTTTGTCTGAAATGGTTAATGCCAAAAACTGTGTAACCTATTACAGATTTCTTACACAAGGGTATTTCTGAGAACTCTCAGGATCTGTTGTCAGTATATTCAGTGGCTTTCATCCTTCTGCATGTCCTGTTCTCACAGCTGAAGGCTTCTGACAATGTATCTGGATGGACTCTGTAGGATGACGCAGCAGCAATGCTCCCGTCCCGGCTCATGGCTCTTTCCTGCATCATATGAGGTTACAGTTTTTAGCCTGCACCAATTGTTATCAAGGACAGTTAAGGGTTAATGATCTTTGGCTAATGTGCAGATATTAACCCTTGCTATACTGCTGTAGCATCTACCTGCGGATTCTCCACATTTCCTGGAATTGCTGCGGATCATCCGCCTGTTGACGTCTTATTTCAGGTCTTCGCTGCCAGGGTTAATTAAAGTGCCGGAGCTCAGGCTGAAGAATCGAGTGATGGGGTCACACTATCGGGTGTATTTAGGGCGAGGGATCGGGACTCATTTATCTTGGTATTCAGCCTCATGCATCTTATTTATTCTGCTTGTCTTATACATCCTAAAGAATCTGTCCCTGCCTCATATACCCAGTGCCGGGGTCCTGCATCCCCCCCCCCCCCCATAATCAGGACATTTACCTGCAAGCTCTGGTACACCCAGTAGACACCCCACAGTACGCTGCTGATGGGGGAGCCGAAATCTGCACAGATCTTATGTGCAAAAAGGACCTCTACATTATCTATGGCACATGGACTGGAGAAGTGGCCGCATGCAGAAGTCACTCCATAGCAAAGTCATGGGGGGTTCATAGAAAGCTATCTGAGCGTAGAAATATATAATAATTGTCTGACCCCAATATAGGCAGCACCCCACCCCCCTATGTGAGGGCACTGTCAGTACATTATACTATGTGCGGGCACTGTGGGTGCATGATACTACACTGTGGATAAATTATACTATGTGAGGGCACATTGGGTACATTATACTATGTGTAGGCACTTTGAGTACATTATACTACACTTTGGGTACATTATACTATGTGTGGGCACTTTGGGTACATTATACTACACTTTGGGTACATTATACTATGTGAGGGCACTGTGAGTACATTATACTACACTTTGGGTACATTATACTACACTTTGGGTACATTATACTATGTGTAGGCACTTTGGGTACATTATACTACACTTTGGGTACATTATACTATGTGAGGGTACTTTGGGTACATTATACTACACTTTGGGTACATTATACTATGTGAGGGCACTTTGGGTACATTATACTATGTGTGGGCACTGTGAGTACATTATACTATGTGAGGGCACTGTCAGTACATTATACTATGTGCGGGCACTGTGGATGCATTATACTACACTGTGGGTAAATGATACTATGTGAGGGCACGTTGGGTACATTATACTATGTGAGGGCACTTTGGGTACATTATACTACACTTTGGGTACATTATACTATGTGAGGGCACGTTGGGTACATTATACTACACTGTGGGTACATTATATTATGTGAGGGCACATTGGGTGCATTATACTATACTTTGGGTACATTATACTACACTGTGGGTAAATGATACTATGTGAGGGCACATTGGGTACATTACACTATGCTGTGGGTACATTATACTATGTGAGGGCACGTTGGGTACATTATACTATGTGTAGGCACTTTGAGTACATTATACTACACTTTGGGTACATTATACTACACTTTGGGTACATTATACTATGTGAGGGCACTTTGGGTACATTATACTACACTTTGGGTACATTATACTATGTGAGGGCACTGTGAGTACATTATACTATGTGCGGGCACTGTGAGTACATTATACTACACTTTGGGTACATTATACTATGTGAGGGCACTTTGGGTACATTATACTACACTGTGGGGCATTATACTATGTGAGGGCACTTTGGGTACATTATACTACACTGTGGGCTATTATACTATGTGAGGGCACGTTGGGTACATTATACTACACTGTGGGGTATTATACTATGTGAGGGCACGTTGGGTACATTATACTATGTAAGGGCACGTTGGGTACATTATACTACACTGTGGGGTATTATACTATGTGAGGGAACATTGGGTACATTATACTACACTTTGGGTACATTATACTATGTGAGGGCACGTTGGGTACATTATACTACACTGTGGGGCATTATACATTGTGAGGGAATGTTGGGTACATTATACTACACTGTGGGTACATTATACTATGTGAGGGCACGTTGGGTACATTATACTACACTGTGAGTACATTATACTATGTGAGGGCATGTTGGGTACATTATACTACACTGTGGGGCATTATACTATGTGAGGGCACGTTGGGTACATTATACTACACTGTGGGTACATTATACTATGTGAGGGCATGTTGGGTACATTATACTACACTGTGGGGTATTATACTATGTGAGGGCACGTTGGGTACATTATACTACACTTTGGGTACATTATACTATGTGAGGGCACGTTGGGTACATTATATTACACTGTGGGGCATTATACATTGTGAGGGAATGTTGGGTACATTATACTACACTGTGAGTACATTATACTATGTGAGGGCATGTTGGGTACATTATACTACACTGTGGGTACATTATACTATGTGAGGGCACTTTGGGTACATTATACTACACTGTGGGGCATTATACTATGTGAGGGCACGTTGGGTACATTATACTACACTGTGGGGCATTATACTATGTGAGGGCACGTTGGGTACATTATACTACACTGTGGGTTATTATACTATGTGAGGGCACGTTGGGTACATTATACTACACTGTGGGGCATTATGTCAGACATGAAGAGCAGGGAGCTTTCCATTTGTTGTATTGTTTTATTCTTCTCGTTCTTTGATACAATTTTTCCATTTTCTAATCTTCTGATGGATCTGAATAATGGATAACAAGGCGCGTATGAAGGTTGGGGGGGGGGTTATTTGCCTTCCCTGCCTGGGGCACCAATATACCTTATCCAGTCCCCCCTTACTATTATCATTCACCTGGTGTCTTCAGTCTGCCCCTGTCCCCCTCCCCCTCTCATCTTTGCTCCGCAGCCATGATGAAATTCTTCCTTTTTCCTTTAAGATTGATATACTGGGGCTGCGGCACTGACAGAGTTAAGCAAGTTATCAGAAAGTCGGTGTCCATTACTTATGGCGCCGCTCGCTCTCCGCTCATTATACGTGCCAAGAAATGTGATATTAATTCTCTGCTGGGGTCTGGATATCAAAAGATAAGAAAAGAGTGAAAAGAATGGAATCTGGTTCTATCGTGTGCGGCGTGAGAGCAAGCGCTGGGCACAGATCAGCCCCTAAAGTAAGAGGACGGAACCTGTAGATCTCAGCATTGTTTTAGGGCATTGAGTAAAGCAAATGCCAAATGATAAGGTCTCATGTGTCAGTCTTCACTGCAGTCCTAGCATTTTATTCAGGAATCAGGAAGCTCAGGATGAACAGAGCTACAGCCCCCCATACAGTGCATGGGGATATGGGAGGACACTGGAAAATGGTTGCGATTGATAAGAAGATTATATGGTAGGAAATGTGCAGTTTATTGAAGGGTTTTCTAATGTTTTCAGGTCTCTAGCCCCCTGGTATCTCCACTGTGGCATAGTCAGAGCTGTGTACACTGAGCAGCGCACCGTTCCTGGTATATACATATTTCATTGCGGCGGCGTTCTCCTGTCCCAGCGGGGCGTGCAGGGCTGGAGGTGATAATGAGCCGGGGTGACATTTCATGGAGTGTTTTCATATAACAGCTCCCCGGGGCCCACAGAAGAAGCCGAGGCGTTACATTAATAGGTTGTTCTTCTTCACCCGCCGGATCACACCACAGGAAATACTGAACGCTCTTAGACCGCATTCACACGGTGCAGTTACAACCGCATCATAAAAAAAACTGAACACATTTTTTATGGAACAATTTTTGATTTTTCAGGTTAAAATGTTAAGTAAATGTAATTCACCTGTAAACCAAAGAAACTGCACCAAAAACAACATGCTGCACCATGTGAATGCATCCTTAAAGGGATTGCCTGAAGTTATGACGTTCTCCACTATCTTGTCTACCTCCAGCACTCCCACACAGAATGAGTGAGGCGGCAGGGCCCATAATCAGGATGGCGGCCAGTAGTCAGACCCCCACTGCTCCACAAGTTATCCCATCCACAGGATAACCAGAACTTGCTGCGATCCCTTTAATAGCAGGGACTGCTTCTTATGATGCAACCTGTGGATGGACGGCAATGCAGAACTACAAATCTCAGCAATCCTGATAACATAGGACAATTGCAGTGGACACAAATGTACACTGTGTTCCAAATTATTATGCAAAAAGTGTTTCGGAGTGATAAGGTAAGAATTTTTTTTTGTTTGTCAGTTGAACTCATTGATGGTGATGTGTCAGGGCTCTTTATATCACTGAAAGCAATTGCAGACACCTGTGCTAATTAGTTTGGCAGGTGTGTCCAATTAAAGGCAAGACTACTTAAGAAGGCTGTCCCACATTATTAAGCTGCCTACATTTTCAGCCAAAATGGGAAAGAAAAAGGATGTGTCGGCTGCTGAGAAGCAACAAATTGTGGAGTGTTTAGGTCAAGGCATGACTACAATCAACATTGCCAAGACACTTCATCGTGATCATCGCACAATCAAGAAGTATGTAGCTGATTCACAGCACACACGTGTGTGTGCTGATAAGGGAAAATTGAGGACTCTTTCCAACAGGCAATTACGTCAGGTTAAAAGAGCAGCTTCAAAAATGCCTTGTCATAGCAGCAGACAAGTTTTTGAAGCTGCTGGTGCCTCCAACGTCCCCCGAACAACAAGATGCGGGTCCTTCAGAGGTTTGCAGCTGTGCGTAAGCCATCCTGTCCACCTCCTCTATCCACTGCACACAAGCAGAAACGGCTCCAGTGGGCCAAACAATACATGAAGACCGATGAGTGCCGTGCAACGCTCGATGGTCCAGATGGATGGAGTGGAGGATGGCTTGTTGATGGACACCCCATGCAAACACGGCTACGGCGCCAACAAGGAGGAGGCGGAGTAATGTTTTGGGCTGGAATCATGGGGAGAGAGATTGTCGGCCCCTTTAGGATCCCTGAAGGGGTAAAGATGAACTCCATAATGTATGTGGAGTTTCTCAAACAGCACTTCCTGCCATGGTACAAGAAGAAGAACCATGCATTCCGCAGAAAGATCATTTTCGTGCATGATAATGCACCGTCTCATGCTGCAAATAACACATCTGCATCTCTGGCTGCTATGGGCATAAAAGGGGACAAACTTATGGTGTGGCCCCCATGCTCCCCTGACCTCAACCCCATTGAGAACCTCTGGAGCATCATCAAAAGGAGTGTCTATGATGGCGGGAGGCAGTTCACATCTAAGCAACAGCTCTGGGAGGGGATTCTGTCCTCATGCAAAACAATTGAAGCAGAAACCATCCAAAAACTGACAAATTCAATGGACGAGAGAGCTCAGAAGCTTCTTTCCAACAAGGGGTCCTATGTGCAAATGTAACATCACCTCGAATAAAGTTTTGGCTTGAAAACTGTTTGATTTCAGTTTGTAATAACCTGCTAATGCTTAGAATTTCACAATGACCATTTTTTTGTTCTTAATAAAAATGAAAAGGTTGCAAATTCTGCTGTGCATAATAATTTAAAACATGCATTTTGAGTGTTTATTTTTTTTTTTTAATATACTGTTATCATAGGCAGTTTGTTCAAAAACCTTTCAATTATACTCGAATAGTTGATGACTGGAAAATTACAATGACTGCAATTCATATAGGTAATTTTGGAAAATATGAGAAAATATTATTTGCATAATAATTTGGAACACAGTGTAGACAATGCTCTGTGAGCTGAACAGCCTGGACTTCAGACTGATACATTGTAACAAACCCTGTGAACATGTACAGGATCACCACCCCTGAATGTAGCCAGTCCTCATTCACTGACAGCAGCAGAGATCCTGGGAATGGTTATAAATGGAAACAGAATAAAGTCTTTTCTGCTGTTCTCCTCCTGTGTCAGCCAGTTCTGTCCGAGGGTTTGGAGGGGTCTTTTGGCCCCCAGGATGGGAGTGCGGCCACTACTGCACCCCTATAGTTTATTGGCTCCTCCTGAGATGGCTGCAGTGACCTCAGCACCCTGTCAGGGGCAGCGCAGCCCACCCAAACCTCCCCCCATCTCATGGCTCATTTCTGGGGTCATTTACTTAGTAGGTGAAGACAGAACATTATGTGACGAGAGGCTTTCAGCTCTGGAGGAAGCGAATGAATGGAGCCTTTGTACTAGTCTGTGCTAATAGTGTAATGAGTGCTCACGTGTGCGGAGACTGGGACGGCGTGTATCGCCTAATGTACCAGATATATATATATATATATATATATATATATATATATATACACAGGATAATGGGGAGGGGGGGAGATATACAGTAATGGAGACCAGGGGGGAATATATAAAGGATAATGGTGACGGGGGGGGGGACAAAATCTGGAAGTCTCCACATACATGTATTCTATCAACTGCAAGGGAAAGAGAAGGAGCTGGTCAGAGTGCTGAAGTGTCCACCGCAATATATACAGGGAGAGCAGGGGTTAATGGGGCCGCAGATCTCTGTAACTGTACAGGCACATACAGTCTATTACTCCCTGGTATCAGCCATGTCAGGAGGGGAGAGGCCGACTGTAGGACAGGGGAATACAATCTATTACTATCTGTTATCAGCCATGTCAGGAGAGGCCGACTGTAGGACAGGGGACTAGAATCTATTACTATCTGTTATCAGCCATGTCAGGAGGGGAGAGGCCGACTGTAGGACAGGGGAATACAATCTATTACTATCTGTTATCAGCCATGTCAGGAGAGGAGAGGCCGACTGTAGGACAGGGGAATACAATCTATTACTATCTGTTATCAGCCATGTGGGGGGGGGGGGCCCCGGGGGACGGGCCACCTCCTCCCCCCCCCCCGGGGGGAGAGGCCGACTGCAGGAGGGGAGAGGCCGACAGAGGAGGGGATACAATCTATTACTATCTGTTATCAGCCATGTCAGGAGGGGAGAGGCCGACTGTAGGACAGGGGACTACAATCTATTACTATCTGTTATCAGCCACGTCAGGAGGGGAGAGGCCGACTGTAGGACAGGGGAATACAATCTATTACTATCTGTTATCAGCCACGTCAGGAGGGGAGAGGCCGACTGTAGGACAGGGGAATACAATCTATTACTATCTGTTATCAGCCATGTCAGGAGGGGAGAGGGGGGCCGACTGTAGGACAGGGGAATACAATCTATTACTATCTGTTATCAGCCATGTCAGGAGAGGAGAGGCCGACTGTAGGACAGGGGAATACAATCTATTACTATCTGTTATCAGCCATGTCAGGAGAGGAGAGGCCGACTGTAGGACAGGGGAATACAATCTATTACTATCTGTTATCAGCCATGTCAGGAGAGGAGAGGCCGACTGTAGGACAGGGGAATACAATCTATTACTATCTGTTATCAGCCATGTCAGAAGAGGAGAGGCCGACTGTAGGACAGGGGAATACAATCTATTACTATCTGTTATCAGCCATGTCAGGAGGGGAGAGGCCGACTGTAGGACAGGGGAATACAATCTATTACTATCTGTTATCAGCCGTGTCAGGAGCGGAGAGGCCGACTGTAGGACAGGGGAATACAATCTATTACTATCTGTTATCAGCCATGTCAGGAGGGGAGAGGCCGACTGTAGGACAGGGAATACAATCTATTACTATCTGTTATCAGCCATGTCAGGAGAGGAGAGGCCGACTGTAGGACAGGGGAATACAATCTATTACTATCTGTTATCAGCCATGTCAGGAGGGGAGAGGCCGACTGTAGGACAGGGGAATACAATCTATTACTATCTGTTATCAGCCATGTCAGGAGGGGAGAGGCCGACTGTAGGACAGGGGAATACAATCTATTACTATCTGTTATCAGCCATGTCAGGAGAGGAGAGGCCGACTGTAGGAGAGGGGACTAGAATCTATTACTATCTGTTATCAGCCATGTCAGGAAGGGAGAGGCCGACTGTAGGACAGAGGAATACAATCTATTACTATCTGTTATCAGCCATGTCAGGAGGGGAGAGGCCGACTGTAGGACAGGGGAATACAATCTATTACTATCTGTTATCAGCCATGTCAGGAGGGGAGAGACCGACTGTAGGACAGGTGATACAATCTATTACTATCTGTTATCAGCCACGTCAGGAGAGGCCGACTGTAGGACAGGGGAATACAATCTATTACTATCTGTTATCAGCCACGTCAGGAAGGGAGAGGCCGACTGTAGGACAGGGGAATACAATCTATTACTATCTGTTATCAGTCACGTCAGGAGGGGAGAGGCCGACTGTAGGACAGGTGATACAATCTATTACTATCTGTTATCAGCCATGTCAGGAGAGGAGAGGCCGACTGTAGGACAGGGGAATACAATCTATTACTATCTGTTATCAGCCATGTCAGGAGGGGAGAGGCCGACTGTAGGACAGGTGATACAATCTATTACTATCTGTTATCAGCCATGTCAGGAGAGGAGAGGCCGACTGTAGGACAGGGGAATACAATCTATTACTATCTGTTATCAGCCATGTCAGGAGGGGAGAGGCCGACTGTAGGACAGGGGAATACAATCTATTACTATCTGTTATCAGCCATGTCAGGAGGGGAGAGACCGACTGTAGGACAGGGGAATACAATCTATTACTATCTGTTATCAGCCACGTCAGGAGAGAAGAGGCTGACTGTAGGACAGGGGAATACAATCTATTACTATCTGTTATCAGCCATGTCAGGAGAGGAGAGGCCGACTGTAGGACAGGGGAATACAATCTATTGCTATCTGTTATCAGCCATGTCAGGAGGGGAGAGGCCGACTGTAGGACAGGGGAATACAATCTATTACTATCTGTTATCAGCCATGTCAGGAGAGGAGAGGCCGACTGTAGGACAGGGGAATACAATCTATTACTATCTGTTATCAGCCATGTCAGGAGGGGAGAGGCCGACTGTAGGACAGGGGAATACAATCTATTACTATCTGTTATCAGCCATGTCAGGAGGGGAGAGGCCGACTGTAGGACATGGGAATACAATCTATTACTATCTGTTATCAGCCACGTCAGGAGAGGAGAGGCCGACTGTAGGACAGGGGAATACAATCTATTGCTATCTGTTATCAGCCATGTCAGGAGGGGAGAGGCCGACTGTAGGACAGGGGAATACAATCTATTACTATCTGTTATCAGCCATGTCAGGAGAGGAGAGGCCGACTGTAGGACAGGGGAATACAATCTATTACTATCTGTTATCAGCCACGTCAGGAGGGGAGAGGCCGACTGTAGGACAGGGGAATACAATCTATTACTATCTGTTATCAGCCACGTCAGGAGGGGAGAGGCCGACTGTAGGACAGGGGAATACAATCTATTACTATCTGTTATCTGCCATGTCAGGAGGGGAGAGGCCGACTGTAGGACAGGGGAATACAATCTATTACTATCTGTTATCAGCCATGTCAGGAGGGGAGAGGCCGACTGTAGGACAGGGGAATACAATCTATTACTATCTGTTATCAGCCATGTTAGGAGAGGAGAGGCCGACTGTAGGACAGGGGAATACAATCTATTACTATCTGTTATCAGCCATGTCAGGAGGGGAGAGGCCGACTGTAGGACAGGGGAATACAATCTATTACTATCTGTTATCAGCCATGTCAGGAGGGGAGAGGCCGACTGTAGGACAGGGGAATACAATCTATTACTATCTGTTATCAGCCATGTCAGGAGAGGAGAGGCCGACTGTAGGAGAGGGGACTAGAATCTATTACTATCTGTTATCAGCCATGTCAGGAGGGGAGAGGCCGACTGTAGGACAGGGGAATACAATCTATTACTATCTGTTATCAGCCATGTCAGGAGGGGAGAGGCCGACTATAGGACAGGGGAATACAATCTATTACTATCTGTTATCAGCCATGTCAGGAGGGGAGAGGCCGACTGTAGAACAGGGGAATACAATCTATTACTATCTGTTATCAGCCATGTCAGGAGGGGAGAGACCGACTGTAGGACAGGTGATACAATCTATTACTATCTGTTATCAGCCACGTCAGGAGAGGCCGACTGTAGGACAGGGGAATACAATCTATTACTATCTGTTATCAGCCACGTCAGGAGGGGAGAGGCCGACTGTAGGACAGGGGAATACAATCTATTACTATCTGTTATCAGTCACGTCAGGAGGGGAGAGGCCGACTGTAGGACAGGTGATACAATCTATTACTATCTGTTATCAGCCATGTCAGGAGAGGAGAGGCCGACTGTAGGACAGGGGAATACAACCTATTACTATCTATTATCAGCCATGTCAGGAGGGGAGAGGCCGACTGTAGGACAGGGGAATACAATCTATTACTATCTGTTATCAGCCATGTCAGGAGAGGAGAGGCCGACTGTAGGACAGGGGAATACAATCTATTACTATCTGTTATCAGCCATGTCAGGAGGGGAGAGGCCGACTGTAGGACAGGTGATACAATCTATTACTATCTGTTATCAGCCATGTCAGGAGGAAGAGGCCGACTGTAGGACAGGGGAATACAATCTATTACTATCTGTTATCAGCCATGTCAGGAGAGGAGAGGCCGACTGTAGGACATGGGAATACAATCTATTACTCCCTGTTATCAGCCATGTCAGGAGGGGAGAGGCCGACTGTAGGACAGGGGACTAGAATCTATTACTATCTGTTATCAGCCATGTCAGGAGGGGAGAGGCCGACTGTAGGACAGGGGACTAGAATCTATTACTATCTGTTATCAGCCATGTCAGGAGGGGAGAGGCCGACTGTAGGACAGGGGAATACAATCTATTACTATCTGTTATCAGCCACGTCAGGAGAGGAGAGGCCGACTGTAGGACAGGGGAATACAATCTATTACTATCTGTTATCAGCCACGTCAGGAGGGGAGAGGCCGACTTTAGGACAGGGGAATACAATCTATTACTATCTGTTATCAGCCATGTCAGGAGGGGAGAGGCCGACTGTAGGACAGGGGAATACAATCTATTACTATCTGTTATCAGCCATGTCAGGAGAGGAGAGGCCGACTGTAGGACAGGTGACTGCAATCTATTACTATCTGTTATCAGCCACGTCAGGGGGAGAGGCCGACTGTAGGACAGGGGAATACAATCTATTACTATCTGTTATCAGCCACGTCAGGAGGGGAGAGGCCGACTGTAGGACAGGGGAATACAATCTATTACTCTCTGTTATCAGCCATGAAAGGAGAGGAGAGGCCGAGTGTAGGACAGGGGAATACAATCTATTACTCTCTGTTATCAGCCATGTCAGGAGAGGAGGGGCCGACTGTAGGACAGGGGAATACAATCTATTACTATCTGTTATCAGCCACGTCAGGAGGGGAGAGGCCGACTGTAGGACAGGGGAATACAATCTATTACTCTCTGTTATCAGCCATGTCAGGAGAGGAGGGGCCAACTGTAGGACAGGGAATACAATCTATTACTATCTGTTATCAGCCATGTCACGAGAGGAGAGGCCGACTGTAGGACAGGGGAATACAGTCTATTACTCCCTGGTATCAGCCACGTCAGGAGGGGAGAGGCCGACTGTAGGACAGGTGACTACAATCTATTACTATCTGTTATCAGCCATGTCAGGAGAGGCCGACTGTAGGACAGGGTAATACAATCTATTACTATCTGTTATCAGTCACGTCAGGAGGGGAGAGGCCGAATGTAGGACAGGGGAATACAATCTATTACTATCTGTTATCAGCCACGTCAGGAGAGGAGAGGCCGACTGTAGGACAGGGGAATACAATCTATTACTATCTGTTATCAGCCACGTCAGGAGAGGAGAGGCCGACTGTAGGACAGGGGAATACAATCTATTACTATCTGTTATCAGCCACGTCAGGAGGGGAGAGGCCGACTGTAGGACAGGGAATACAATCTATTACTATCTGTTATCAGCCATGTCAGGAGGGGAGAGGCCGACTGTAGGACAGGGGAATACAATCTATTACTATCTGTTATCAGACATGTCAGGAGAGGAGAGGCCGACTGTAGGACAGGGGAATACAATCTATTACTATCTGTTATCAGCCATGTCAGGAGAGGAGAGGCCGACTGTAGGACAGGGGAATACAATCTATTACTATGTGTTATCAGCCATGTCAGGAGAGGAGAGGCCGACTGTAGGACAGGGGACTACAATCTATTACTATCTGTTATCAGTCACGTCAGGAGGGGAGAGGCCGACTGTAGGACAGGGGAATACAATCTATTACTATCTGTTATCAGCCATGTCAGGAGGGGAGAGGCCGACTGTAGGACAGGGGAATACAATCTATTACTATCTGTTATCAGCCATGTCAGGAGAGGCCGACTGTAGGACTGGGGAATACAATCTATTACTATCTGTTATCATCCATGTCAGGAGAGGCCGACTGTAGGACAGGGGAATACAATCTATACTATCTGTTATCAGCCATGTCAGGAGGGGCCGACTGTAGGACAGGGGAATACAATCTATTTCTATCTGTTATCAGTCACGTCAGGAGGGGAGAGGCCGACTGTAGGACAGGGGAATACAATCTATTACTATATGTTATCAGCCATGTCAGGAGAGGAGAGGCCGACTGTAGAACAGGGGAATACAATCTATTACTATCTGTTATCAGCTATGTCAGGAGGGGAGAGGCCGACTGTAGGACAGGGGAATACAATCTATTACTATCAGTTATCAGTCACATCAGGAGGGGAGAGGCCGACTGTAGGACTGGGGAATACAATCTATTACTATCTGTTATCAGCCATGTCAGGAGAGGCCGACTGTAGGACAGGGGAATACAATCTATACTATCTGTTATCAGCCATGTCAGGAGGGGCCGACTGTAGGACAGGGGAATACAATCTATTACTATCTGTTATCAGCCATGTCAGGAGAGGAGAGGCCGACTGTAGGACAGGGGAATACAGTCTATTACTCCCTGGTATCAGCCACGTCAGGAGGGGAGAGGCCGACTGTAGGACAGGGGAATACAATCTATTACTATCTGTTATCAGCCATGTCAGGAGAGGGCCGACTGTAGGACAGGGTAATACAATCTATTACTCTCTGTTATCAGTCACGTCAGGAGGGGAGAGGCCGACTGTAGGACAGGGGAATACAGTCTATTACTCCCTGGTATCAGCCATGTCAGGAGAGGAGAGGCCGACTGTAGGACAGGGGAATACAATCTATTACTATCTGTTATCAGCCACGTCAGGAGAGGAGAGGCCGACTGTAGGACAGGGGAATACAATCTATTACTATCTGTTATCAGCCATGTCAGGAGGGGAGAGGCCGACTGTAGGACAGGTGACTACAATCTATTACTATCTGTTATCAGCCACGTCAGGAGGGGAGAGGCCGACTGTAGGACAGGGGCATACAATCTATTACTATCTGTTATCAGCCACGTCAGGAGGGGAGAGGCCGACTGTAGGAGAGGGGACTAGAATCTATTACTATCTGTTATCAGCCATGTCAGGAGGGGAGAGGCCGACTGTAGGACAGGGGAATACAATCTATTACTATCTGTTATCAGCCATGTTAGGAGAGGAGAGGCCGACTGTAGGACAGGGGAATACAATCTATTACTATCTGTTATCAGCCATGTCAGGAGAGGAGAGGCCGACTGTAGGAGAGGGGACTAGAATCTATTACTATCTGTTATCAGCCATGTCAGGAGGGGAGAGGCCGACTGTAGGACAGGGGAATACAATCTATTACTATCTGTTATCAGCCATGTCAGGAGGGGAGAGGCCGACTGTAGGACAGGGGAATACAATCTATTACTATCTGTTATCAGCCATGTCAGGAGAGGAGAGGCCGACTGTAGGAGAGGGGACTAGAATCTATTACTATCTGTTATCAGCCATGTCAGGAGGGGAGAGGCCGACTGTAGGACAGGGGAATACAATCTATTACTATCTGTTATCAGCCATGTCAGGAGGGGAGAGGCTGACTGTAGGACAGGGGAATACAATCTATTACTATCTGTTATCAGCCATGTCAGGAGAGGAGAGGCCGACTGTAGGGGAGGGGACTAGAATCTATTACTATCTGTTATCAGCCATGTCAGGAGAGGAGAGGCCGACTGTAGGACAGGGGACTACAATCTATTACTATCTGTTATCAGCCACATCAGGAGGGGAGAGGCCGACTGTAGGACAGGGAATACAATCTATTACTATCTGTTATTAGCCACGTCAGGAGAGGAGAGGCCGACTGTAGGACAGGGGAATACAATCTATTACTATCTGTTATCAGCCATGTCAGGAGAGGAGAGGCCGACTGTAGGACAGGGGAATACAATCTATTACTATCTGTTATCAGCCATGTCAGGAGGGGAGAGGCCGACTGTAGGACAGGGGAATACAATCTATTACTATCTGTTATCAGCCATATCAGGAGAGGCCGACTGTAGGACAGGGGAATATAATCTATTACTATCTGTTATCAGCCACATCAGGAGGGGAGAGGCCGACTGTAGGACAGGGGAATACAATCTATTACTATCTGTTATCAGCCATGTCAGGAGGGGAGAGGCCGACTGTAGGACATGGGAATACAATCTATTACTATCTGTTATCAGCCACGTCAGGAGGGGAGAGGCCGACTGTAGGACAGGGGAATACAATCTATTACTATCTGTTATCAGCCATGTCAGGAGAGGAGAGGCCGACTGTAGGACAGGGGAATACAATCTATTACTATCTGTTATCAGCCATGTCAGGAGAGGCCGACTGTAGGACAGGGGAATACAATCTATTACTATCTGTTATCAGCCACGTCAGGAAGGGAAAGGCCGACTGTAGGACAGGGGAATACAATCTATTACTATCTGTTATCAGCCATGTCAGGAGAGGAGAGGCCGACTGTAGGACAGGGGAATACAATCTATTACTATCTGTTATCAGCCATGTCAGGAGGGGAGAGGCCGACTGTAGGACAGGGGAATACAATCTATTACTATCTGTTATCAGCCATGTCAGGAGAGGCCGACTGTAGGACAGGGTAATACAATCTATTACTATCTGTTATCAGTCATGTCAGGAGAGGAGAGGCCGACTGTAGGACAGGGGAATACAATCTATTACTATCTGTTATCAGCCATGTCAGGAGAGGAGAGGCCGACTGTAGGACAGGGGAATACAATCTATTACTATCTGTTATCAGCCATGTCAGGAGAGGAGAGGCCGACTGTAGGACAGGGGAATACAATCTATTACTATCTGTTATCAGCCATGTCAGGAGAGGCCGACTGTAGGACAGGGGAATACAATCTATTACTATCTGTTATCAGCCATGTCAGGAGAGGAGAGGCCGACTGTAGGACAGGGGAATACAATCTATTACTATCTGTTATCAGCCATGTCAGGAGAGGCCGACTGTAGGACAGGGTAATACAATCTATTACTATCTGTTATCAGTCATGTCAGGAGAGGAGAGGCCGACTGTAGGACAGGGGAATACAATCTATTACTATCTGTTATCAGCCATGTCAGGAGAGGAGAGGCCGACTGTAGGACAGGGGAATACAATCTATTACTATCTGTTATCAGCCATGTCAGGAGAGGAGAGGCCGACTGTAGGACAGGGGAATACAATCTATTACTATCTGTTATCAGCCATGTCAGGAGAGGCCGACTGTAGGACAGGGGAATACAATCTATTACTATCTGTTATCAGCCATGTCAGGAGAGGAGAGGCCGACTGTAGGACAGGGGAATACAATCTATTACTATCTGTTATCAGCCATGTCAGGAGAGGCCGACTGTAGGACAGGGGAATACAATCTATTACTATCTGTTATCAGCCATGTCAGGAGAGGCCGACTGTAGGACAGGGGAATACAATCTATTACTATCTGTTATCAGCCATGTCAGGAGAGGAGAGGCCGACTGTAGGACAGGGGAATACAATCTATTACTATCTGTTATCAGCCACGTCAGGAGGGGAGAGGCCGACTGTAGGACTGGGAATACAATCTATTACTATCTGTTATCAGCCACGTCAGGAGGGGAGAGGCCGACTGTAGGACATGGGAATACAATCTATTACTATCTGTTATCAGCCACGTCAGGAGGGGAGAGGCCGACTGTAGGACAGGGGAATACAATCTATTACTATCTGTTATCAGCCACGTCAGGAGGGGAGAGGCCGACTGTAGGACAGGGGAATACAATCTATTACTATCTGTTATCAGCCACGTCAGGAGAGGAGAGGCCGACTATAGGATAGGGGAATACAATCAGTCACCGGCTTTCCCAGCATTTAGTGATCAGTCTTGTAGTCCACCTTGATGCCCGGAGGTGTTATCTGGTGGACATCAATTGTTTTTCCGTCTTCTCACATCTGATTTTGATCTCCTGGTTTTCACAGACTTCGCTTATCTAGATCCAGGTCACCGGGGGTTGAGCTGTGGCTTTAATATGAGATTTTAGAGCATGAAACGTTGAATCCAGGAGAGGTAATAACCTGCAGGAAGAGGAATATAACCAGGAGCTGTAGTCGGAGATTATAAAGCTTATTACCAGGTCCGGATTCTTAGGGGATCAGAGTCATGACATGGAAGAAGATCTGGTGAGATATAAAACTGGTTCCTGTTTCAGACTTTGCAATTGTTTGCAGCCTGCAGTGTAAAGAATGGAGGTTTGTATTCTGGATAGCAGGACATTGTATGTGACGCTGGAGACTCTTACAAGCCCGTCCATCTTCAGCCCAGACCCTGTATACTCATTATTGTGCGATATCTCACAGTTATCACACATTGTCACAACCCATCAGAAGTGTCAGAAGAACCAGACTGTAAATGGATTCACATCCCTGGTCACGCCGTTCTGTATCTCAGGTATCTAAGTAGCTTTCGTTTAATCAAATCCTTTTTCTGACATTTCTCCCCATTTTCCAGTCTCTGCTCGGTCCGGTCACACTATCTGTTGCCGCAGGTGGATTAGGGCGGTGGTCACACAGGACACATCTGCAGGTTTCTGTGGTCGCCTGCAATCTCGGCAAGTATCTCGCTGCTCTCGGTCCTCGCACTGCCATGCAGAGCTGCAGCAGGAATTGACAAGTTGAGGGTAAAATCCGGCGTCGCCAGTTACCTTGCACTGTGGGTTTCTTAGCGCAGGGAATGGATGAGAATTAGTGAAAATTCCTCCATTTTGCTTCTACTGTACATCTGAGGTCTGTGACAGCCAAGGATACTTCCAGATTTGTCTTCTATTGTTCTACTTCTACTTATTTGAGCTGAGGGTGCATGTGTACGGGGTAGTTGGAGGAGATATCTGCCTAATGTGTATGACTGCCTACATATAGAGCACTCTGCAGAATATCTCACCATTGTCCCGCTGCTTGTGGTTGTCACTCAGTCGATCAAACAATCCTCTCTCCTGGTGGTCTGTCTGGTCCGTGTTGTTCACCCTATGTGTGTCTTCATGTAACCACCTCCTAACAGCTGGGTCAGAACGGCCTAGATGGCGGTAAATCATCACAATGTCCATCCTGCGCCTCTCAGTCCAATGACACCCCCTCTCGAAGTCTGTCAACTGGAACAAATGTCTTTGAGTGTGTCATAGATCCAAGTCTATCAGTCAATAATCTCTCACCAAGAGGTATACTACCCAAAAGTAGCCTCTGCAGGCCTTCCTTTTACGCCAGTGTTCACTCAGACTACACCCACAATCATTGACATATCTGCCTGGGACAGAACTGCAGGACAACAGCAATCTGACATTTCTACCTGCGCGGTATTATTTTGTCAATAAATATACATTCATCAGGTGTTCGGATGAGTTTCTCAGCCGCCATCTATAACGCAGAGATATTCCGCCCCTGCCCTGACTACCAGCTGTATAACGAGTGAAGTGTGAGTTAGTTGGGACATCCGCCTGATATTGTAAAGGTGACGTATATCCATTGCAGCACTAAACCTAGTTCGCCAGGTATTCCTCCATATTGGGGTGTTCACTATGCCCACTGATTCCCCAGAGATGCTTCACTTTCTGGAACAGCTTATATATAGTGTTTATAGCTGCATGTATATAGACAGCTGAGGCGTGGGGTACGACTGGGGGCGCTCAGCGACACTCAAAAGGATTGGGGGGTAAAAAGTACAAAGAAAGAAGGAATGATGAAGAGGGAGCAGCGTGACAGGAAGAGAGAAAGAGGAATATATACAATCGTCTCAGACTACAGAGATGAAACAAGTAACACCCCAATCAGGGTCTCATCGAAATCACAGGAACCCCTGGACCCCAAGGTAGAGCTTCCGTCGCTCCAGTGCTCCGCCACATCTTCTGTCTTCATCTCCATCTTATATTATCCATATGAATTCTGAGGTGGTGTAGCTTTCATCTTGGCCACTAGATGTCAGTCATACAGAGGAGCATCCAGCTTTACTGCCTGCTGCGATACTGAATATATGATATAATAACACCTTGGAAGAGTGAAGAAATCAGGCGATACCTTTTAGAGGTGAACTGAGTATATTTGATAAGTAAGCTTTCAAGAGTCTAGCTCTCTTCTTCAGACATGGTGTTATACAAGAACTGAAAATTCACAGATTATTTATATACCCTATACGCATGATCTTCAAAGGATTTTAAAGTCCTTAAAAAAAAAAAAAACAAAATGCAATCTAAGTAGAGAAGTTATTACTAAGTAGAGAAGAATAACTTCTCTACTTAGATTGCATTTTGTTTTGGGTTTTTTTAAGGACTTTAAAATCCTTTGAAGATCATGCGTATAGGGTATATAAATAATCTGTGAGTTTTCAGTTCTTGTATAACACCATGTCTGAAGAAGAGAGCTAGACTCTTGAAAGCTTACTTATCAAATATACTCAGTTAGCCTCTGAAAGGTATCGCCTGATTTCTTCTCTTCCACTACTTTCAATGGCTAACACGGTACAACATTATACTAATGATAACACCTTAGCAGCACAGGCTGTGCCCCCTCAGCTCCGCAGCAGACACACAACCACTACATACTAATAGGTAGACCTGATGTTCATAAAGCAGGAACGTGCTGGCAGCTTTAGTGCCCCCTACAGGTCATGGGACATAAGAGGCGCTGCGGCTGGTAGCCTGTGTATGGGGTCATTAATGGAGCTGGGAGTGAAGTCAATACCAGGCAGGAAGAGTATACACTAATGAACATAGATACATGGCCAATCCATACCCTGTGTGACATAAGAGGGGCCCTGCTCGCCCCAGAACACCACAGGGGGCGTCTCCTACCTGAGGGGCCTCTGATGAGGGCCTCACCATCATTACTCTCTGAGCCCATCAATAACATTGTCACATGACTTGTAATATTGATCGCTGGATCCCTCGCGGCATCGCTCTGTGTCTTTCAGTCTGTTCTTACCATTATCTGGGACTCTGGTCTCCTTCTGTTGTAAAGTCTGGGGCCCCTCAGCAGACAATGGGGCCCAGGAGTGAAATCATGGCAATGTCATGCCGCACCACCGACAATGACCTGATATTACACCGCACCACCGACGATGACGGGATATTACACCGCACCACCGACGATGACGGGATATTACACCGCACCACCGACGATGACGGGATATTACACTGCACCACCGACGATGACGGGATATTACACCGCACCACCGACGATGACGTGATATTACACTGCACCACCGACGATGACGGGATATTACACCGCACCACCGACGATGACGTGATATTACTCTGCACCACCGACGATGACGGGATATTACACCGCACCACCGACGATGACGGGATATTACACTGCACCACCGACGATGACAGGATATTACACCGCACCACCGACGATGACGTGATATTACACTGCACCACCGACGATGAGAGTAGTCAGGCTCCGGCCTCGGTGAGAGTAGTCAGGTGCCGGCCCCGGTGAGAGTAGGGCCAGGCGCCTGACTACTCTCACCGGGGCCGGCCCCTGACTACTCTCACCGGGGCCAGGCACCTGACTACTCTCACCGGGGCCAGGCACCTGATTACTCTCACCTGACTACTCTCACCTGACTACTCTCACCGGGGCCAGCGCCTGACTACTCTCACCGGGGCCAGGCGCCTGACTACTCTCACCGGGGCCAGGCCCCTAACTACTCTCACCGGGGCCGGCGCCTGACTACTCTCACCGGGGCCGGCACCTGACTACTCTCACCGAGACCAGAGCCTGACTACTCTCACCGGGGCCGGCACCTGACTACTCTCACCGGGGCCGCAGCCTGACTACTCTCACCTGGGCCAGGCACCTGACTACTCTCACCTGACTACTCTCACCAGGGCCAGGCGCCTGACTACTCTCACCGGGTCAGCGCCTGACTACTCTCACCGGGGCCGCAGCTTGACTACTCTCACCGGGGCCGGCCACTGACTACTCTCACCTGGGCCAGGCACCTGACTACTCTCACCTGACTACTCTCCCTGGGGCCAGGCGCCTGACTACTCTCACCGGGGCCAGGCACCTGACTACTCTCACCGGGGCCGGCGCCTGACTACTCTCACCTGACTACTCTCACCGGGGCCGGCGCCTGACTACTCTCACCGAGGCCGGAGCCTGACTACTCTCACCGGGGCCAGGCACCTGACTACTCTCACCTGGGCGAGACACCTGACTACTCTCACCTGACTACTCTCACCTGGGCCAGGCACCTGACTAGTATCACCAGGGCCAGGCCCCTAACTACTCTCACCGAGACCGGAGCCTGACTACTCTCACCGGGGCCGCAGCCTGACTACTCTCACCGGGGCCGGCGCCTGACTACTCTTACCGGGGCCAGGCACCTGACTACTCTCACCTGGGCCAGGCACCTGACTACTCTCACCTGACTACTCTCACCTGACTACTCTCACCGGGGCCAGCGCCTGACTACTCTCACCGGGGCCAGGCGCCTGACTACTCTCACCGGGGCCGGCGCCTGACTACTCTCACCGGGGCCAGGCGCCTGACTACTCTCACCGGGGCCGGCACCTGACTACTCTCACCGGGGCCGCAGCTTGACTACTCTCACCGGGGCCGCAGCCTGACTACTCTCACCGGGGCCAGGCGCCTGACTACTCTCACCGGGGCCGGCGCCTGACTACTCTCACCGGGGCCGCAGCTTGTCTACTCTCACCGGGGCCGCAGCCTGACTACTCTCACCGGGGCCAGGCGCCTGACTACTCTCACCAGGGCCAGGCGCCTGACTACTCTCACCGGGTCGGTGCCTGACTACTCTCACCGGGGCCGCAGCTTGACTACTCTCACCGGGGCCGGCCCCTGACTACTCTCACCTGGGCCAGGCACCTGACTACTCTCACCTGACTACTCTCACCAGGGCCAGGCACCTGACTACTCTCACCTGGGCCAGGCACCTGACTACTCTCACCGGGGCCGCAGCCTGACTACTCTCACCGGGGCCAGGCGCCTGACTACTCTCACCGGGGCCGGCGCCTGACTACTCACACCGGGGCCAGCGCCTGACTACTCTCACCGGGGCCAGGCGCCTGACTACTCTCACCGGGGCCGGCCACTGACTACTCTCACCTGGGCCAGGCACCTGACTACTCTCACCTGACTACTCTCCCTGGGGCCAGGCGCCTGACTACTCTCACCGGGGCCAGGCACCTGACTACTCTCACCGGGGCCGGCGCCTGACTACTCTCACCGGGGCCGGCGCCTGACTACTCTCACCGGGGCCGGCGCCTGACTACTCTCACCTGACTACTCTCACCGGGGCCGGCGCCTGACTACTCTCACCGAGGCCGGAGCCTGACTACTCTCACCGGGGCCAGGCACCTGACTACTCTCACCTGGGCGAGACACCTGACTACTCTCACCTGACTACTCTCACCTGGGCCAGGCACCTGACTACTATCACCAGGGCCAGGCCCCTAACTACTCTCACCGAGACCGGAGCCTGACTACTCTCACCGGGGCCGCAGCCTGACTACTCTCACCGGGGCCAGGCGCCTGACTACTTTCACCGGGGCCGGCGCCTGACTACTCTCACCGGGGCCGCAGCCTGACTACTCTCACCGGGGCCAGGCACCTGACTACTCTCACCTGGGCCAGGCACCTGACTACTCTCACCGGGGCCAGGCGCCTGACTACTCTCACCGGGGCCGGCGCCTGACTACTCTCACCGGGGCCGGCGCCTGAGTACTCTCACCGGGGCCGCAGCCTGACTACTCTCACCGGGGCCAGGCACCTGACTACTCTCACCGGGGCCGGCGCCTGTCTACTCTCACCGGGGCCGGCGTCTGACTACTCTCACCGGGGCCGGCGCCTGACTACTCTCACCGGGGCCAGGCGCCTGACTACTCTCACCTGGGCGAGACACCTGACTACTCTCACCTGACTACTCTCACCAGGGCCAGGCACCTGACTACTCTTATCTGGGCCAGGCCCCTAACTACTCTCACCGAGACCGGAGCCTGACTACTCTCACCTGGGCCAGGCACCTGACTACTCTCACCAGGGCCAGGCCCCTAACTACTCTCACCGAGACCGGAGCCTGACTACTCTCACCGGGGCTGGCGCCTGACTACTCTCACCGGGGCCGCAGCCTGACTACTCTCACCGGGGCCGCAGCCTGACTACTCTCACCGGGGCCGCAGCCTGACTACTCTCACCGGGGCCGGCGCCTGACTACTCTTACCGGGGCCAGGCACCTGACTACTCTCACCTGACTACTCTCACCGGGGCCGGCACCTGACTACTCTCACCGAGGCCGGCGCCTGACTACTCTCACCGAGGCCGGCGCCTGACTACTCTCACCGGGGCCGGCGCCTGAATACTCTCACCGGGGCCAGGCACCTGACTACTCTCACCGAGACCGGCGCCTGACTACTCTCACCGGGGCCGCAGCCTGACTACTCTCACCGGGGCCGCAGCCTGACTACTCTCACCGGGGCCAGGCGCCTGACTACTCTCACCGGGGCCAGGCGCCTGACTACTCTCACCGGGGCCGGCGCCTGACAACTCTCACCGGGGCCGGCGCCTGACTACTCTTACCGGGGCCAGGCACTTGACTACTCTCACCTGGGCCAGGCACCTGACTACTCTCACCGGGGCCACAGCCTGACTACTCTCACCGGGGCCAGGCGCCTGACTACTCTCACCGGGGCCGGCGCCTGTCTACTCTCACCGGGGCCGGCGTCTGACTACTCTCACCGGGGCCGGCGCCTGACTACTCTCACCTGAGCGAGACACCTGACTACTCTCACCTGACTACTCTCACCTGGGCCAGGCACCTGACTACTCTCACCTGACTACTCTCACCTGGGCCAGGCCCCTAACTACTCTCACCGAGACCGGAGCCTGACTACTCTCACCTGGGCCAGGCCCCTAACTACTCTCACCGAGACCGGAGCCTGACTACTCTCACTGGGGCTGGCGCCTGACTACTCTCACCGGGGCCGCAGCCTGATTACTCTCACCGGGGCCGCAGCCTGACTACTCTCACCGGGGCCAGGCGCCTGACTACTCTCACCGGGGCCGGCGCATGACTACTCTTACCAGGGCCAGGCACCTGACTACTCTCACCTGACTACTCTCACCTGGGCCAGGCACCTGACTACTCTCACCTGACTACTCTCACCGGGGCCCGGCGCCTGACTACTCTCACCTGGGCCCGGCGCCTGACTACTCTCACCTGGGCCAGGCACCTGACTACTCTCACCTAGGCCGGCGCCTGACTACTCTCACCGGGACCGGCGCCTGACTACTCTCACCGGGGCCGGCGCCTGACTACTCTCACCGAGGCCGGCGCCTGACTACTCTCACCGGGGCCAGGCGCCTGACTACTCTCACCTGGGCCGGCGCCTGACAACTCTCACCAGGGCCGGCGCCTGACTACTCTTACCGGGTCCAGGCACCTGACGACTCTCACCTGGGCCAGGCGCCTGACTACTCTCACCGGGGCCAGGCGCCTGACTACTCTCACCGGGGCCGGCGCCTGACTACTCTCACCGGGGCCGGCACCTGACTACTCTCACCGGGGCCGACGCCTGAGTACTCTCACCGGGGCCGACGCCTGAGTACTCTCACCGGGGCCACAGCCTGACTACTCTCACCGGGGCCAGGCGCCTGACTACTCTCACCGGGGCCAGGCGCCTGACTACTCTCACCGGGGCCAGGCGCCTGACTACTCTCACCGGGGCCGGCGCCTGACTACTCTCACCGGGGCCAGGCACCTGACTACTCTCACCTGACTACTCTCACCAGGGCCAGGCCCCTAACTACTCTCACCGAGACCGGAGCCTGACTACTCTCACCTGGGCCAGGCACCTGACTACTCTCACCAGGGCCAGGCCCCTAACTACTCTCACCGAGACCGGAGCCTGACTACTCTCACCTGGGCCAGGCACCTGACTACTCTCACCAGGGCCAGGCCCCTAACTACTCTCACCGAGACCGGAGCCTGACTACTCTCACTGGGGCTGGCGCCTGACTACTCTCACCGGGGCCGCAGCCTGACTACTCTCACCGGGGCCGCAGCCTGACTACTCTCACCGGGGCCAGGCGCCTGACTACTCTCACCGGGGCCGGCGCCTGACTACTCTTACCAGGGCCAGACACCTGACTACTCTCACCTGACTACTCTCACCTGGGCCAGGCACCTAACTACTCTCACCTGACTACTCTCACCGGGGCCCGGCACCTGACTACTCTCACCGGGGCCGACACCTGACTACTCTCACCGAGGCCGGCGCCTGACTACTCTCACCGAGGCCGGCGCCTGACTACTCTCACCGGGGCCAGCGCCTGACTACTCTCACTGGGGCCAGGTGCCTGACTACTCTCACCGAGGCCGGCGCCTGACTACTCTCACCGGGGCCGGCGCCTGACTACTCTCACCGGGGCCGGCGCCTGACTGCTCTCACCGGGGCCGGCGCCTGACTACTCTCACCGGGGCCGGCGCCTGACTACTCTCACCGAGGCCGGCGCCTGACTACGCTCACCGGGGCCAGGCGCCTGACTACTCTCACCTGGGCCAGGCGCCTGACTACTCTCACCGGGGCCGGCGCCTGACTACTCTCACCTGGGCCAGGCCCCTAACTACTCTCACCGAGACCGGAGCCTGACTACTCTCACTGGGGCTGGCGCCTGACTACTCTCACCGGGGCCGCAGCCTGACTACTCTCACCGGGGCCAGGCGCCTGACTACTCTCACCGGGGCCGGCGCCTGACTACTCTTAACGGGGCCAGGCACCTGACTACTCTCACCTGACTACTCTCACCTGGGCCAGGCACCTGACTACTCTCACCTGACTACTCTCACCGGGGCCCGGCGCCTGACTACTCTCACCTAGGCCAGGCACCTGACTACTCTCACCTGGGCCCGGCGCCTGACTACTCTCACCTAGGCCAGGCACCTGACTACTCTCACCTGGGCCCGGCGCCTGACTACTCTCACCTGGGCCAGGCACCTGACTACTCTCACCTGACTACTGTCACCGGGGCCTGGCGCCTGACTACTCTCACCGAGGGCGCCTGACTACTCTCACCGAGGGCGCCTGACTACTCTCACCGGGGCCGGCGCCTGACTACTCTCACCGAGGCCGGCGCCTGACTACTCTCATGGGGGCCAGGCGCCTGACTACTCTCACCTGGGCCGGCGCCTGACTACTCTCACCGAGGCCGCAGCCTGACTACTCTTACTGGGGCCAGGCACCTGACGACTCTCACCTGGGCCAGGCACCTGACTACTCTCACCTGACTACTCTCACCGGGGCCAGGCGCCTGACTACTCTCACCTGACTACTCTCACCGGGGCCGGCGCCTGACTACTGTCACCGGGGCCGTCACCTGACTACTCTCACCGAGGCCGGAGCCTGACTACTCTCACCGGGGCCGGCGCCTGAGTACTCTCACCGGGGCCGCAGCCTGACTACTCTCACCGGGGCCACAGCCTGACTATTCTCATCGGGGCCAAGCGCCTGACTACTCTCACCGGGGCCGGCGCCTGTCTACTCTCACCGGGGCCGGCGTCTGACTACTCTCACCGGGGCCGGCGCCTGACTACTCTCACCAGGGCCAGGCACCTGACTACTCTCACCTGGGCCAGGCCCCTAACTACTCTCACCGTGACCGGAGCCTGACTACTCTCACCTGGGCCAGGCACCTGACTACTCTCACCAGGGCCAGGCCCCTAACTACTCTCACCGAGACCGGAGCCTGACTACTCTCACCTGGGCCAGGCACCTGACTACTCTCACCAGGGCCAGGCCCCTAACTACTCTCACCGAGACCGGAGCCTGACTACTCTCACTGGGGCTGGCGCCTGACTACTCTCACCGGGGCCGCAGCCTGACTACTCTTACCGGCGCCAGGCACCTGACTACTCTCACCTGACTACTCTCACCTGGGCCAGGCACCTGACTACTCTCACCGGGGCCGGCACCTGACTACTCTCACCGAGGCCGGCGCCTGACTACTCTCACCGAGGCCGGTGCCTGACTACTCTCACCGGGGCCGGCGCCTGACTACTCTCACCGGGGCCAGGCGCCTGACTACTCTCACCGAGGCCGGCGCCTGACTACTCTCACCGGGGCCGGCGCCTGACTACTCTCACCGGGGCCGGCGCCTGACTACTCTCACCGGGGCCAGGCGCCTGACTACTCTCACCGGGGCCGGCGCCTGACTACTCTCACCGGGGCCGCAGCCTGACTACTCTCACCTGACTACTCTCACCGGGGCCAGGCGCCTGACTACTCTCACCGGGGCCGGGCGCCTGACTACTCTCACCGGGGCCGCAGCCTGACTACTCTCACCGGGGCCGGAGCCTGACTACTCTCACCTGGGCCAGGCACCTGACTACTCTCACCGGGGCCGCAGCCTGACTACTCTCACCGAGGCCGGCGCCTGACTACTCTCACGGGGGCCAGGCGCCTGACTACTCTCACCTGGGCCGGCGCCTGACTACTCTCACCGAGGCCGCAGCCTGACTACTCTTACTGGGGCCAGGCACCTGACGACTCTCACCTGGGCCAGGCACCTGACTACTCTCACCTGACTACTCTCACCGGGGCCAGGCGCCTGACTACTCTCACCTGACTACTCTCACCGGGGCCGTCACCTGACTACTCTCACCGAGGCCGGAGCCTGACTACTCTCACCGGGGCCGGCGCCTGAGTACTCTCACCGGGGCCGCAGCCTGACTACTCTCACCGGGGCCACAGCCTGACTATTCTCACCGGGGCCAGGCGCCTGACTACTCTCACCGGGGCCGGCGCCTGTCTACTCTCACCGGGGCCGGCGTCTGACTACTCTCACCGGGGCCGGCGCCTGACTACTCTCACCTGGGCCAGGCCCCTAACTACTCTCACCGAGACCGGAGCCTGACTACTCTCACCTGGGCCAGGCACCTGACTACTCTCACCAGGGCCAGGCCCCTAACTACTCTCACCGAGACCGGAGCCTGACTACTCTCACTGGGGCTGGCGCCTGACTACTCTCACCGGGGCCGCAGCCTGACTACTCTTACCGGCGCCAGGCACCTGACTACTCTCACCTGACTACTCTCACCTGGGCCAGGCACCTGACTACTTTCACCTGACTACTCTCACCGGGGCCCGGCACCTGACTACTCTCACCGGGGCCGGCACCTGACTACTCTCACCGAGGCCGGCGCCTGACTACTCTCACCGAGGCCGGCGCCTGACTACTCTCACCGGGGCCAGCGCCTGACTACTCTCACCGGGGCCAGGCGCCTGACTACTCTCACCGAGGCCGGCGCCTGACTACTCTCACCGGGGCCGGCGCCTGACTACTCTCACCGGGGCCAGGCGCCTGACTACTCTCACCGGGGCCGGCGCCTGACTACTCTCACCGGGGCCGCAGCCTGACTACTCTCACCTGACTACTCTCACCGGGGCCAGGCGCCTGACTACTCTCACCGGGGCCGGCGCCTGACTACTCTCACCGGGGCCGGGCGCCTGACTACTCTCACCGGGGCCGCAGCCTGACTACTCTCACCGGGGCCGCAGCCTGACTACTCTCACCGGGGCCGCAGCCTGACTACTCTCACCGGGGCCGGAGCCTGACTACTCTCACCTGGGCCAGGCACCTGACTACTCTCACCGGGGCCGCAGCCTGACTACTCTCAGGCTCCATGCACACCATCTTGGATTCTTGTTGCATATTATCCTCAGTTAGGGGCAGTTTTTGGACAGGTGTCCAGTCTGTAGAACAAAACCACAAAATATGGAGCAGGTCAGTGATAAACGTGGATGACACATGAATACCAATCTACAGTACAGACCAAAAGTTTGGACACACCTTCTCATTCCAAGAGTTTTCTGTATTTTCATGACTATAAAAATTGTAGATTCACACTGAAGGCATCAAAACTATGAATTACCACATGTGGAATTATATACTTACCAAAAAAGTGTGAAACAACTGAAAATATGTCTTCTATTCTAGGTTCTTCAAATTACTGCTTTGCACACTCTTGGCATTCTCTTGATGAGCTACAAGAGGTAGTCACCTGAAATGGTTTTCACTTCACAGGTGTGCCCTGTCAGGTTTAATAAGTGGGATTTCTTGCCTTATAAATGGGGTTGGGACCATCAGTTGTGTTGTTCAGAAGTCAGGTGGATACACAGCTGATAGTCCTACTGAATGGAGTGTTAGAATTTGTATTATGGCAAGAAAAAAGCAGCTAAGTAAAGAAAAACGAGTGGCCATCATTACTTTAAGAAATGAAGGTCAGCCAGTCCGAAAAATTGGGAAAACTTTGAAAGTGTCCCCGAGTGCATTGGCCAAAATCATCAAGAGCTACAAAGAAACTGGCTCACATGAGGACCGCCCCAGGAAAGGAAGACCAAGAGTCACCTCTGCTGCGGAGGATAAGTTCATCCGAGTCACCAGCCTCAGAAATCGCAGGTTAACAGCAGCTCAGATTAGAGACCAGGTCAATGCCACACAGAGTTCTAGCAGCAGACACATCTCTACAACAACTGGTAAGAGGAGACTGTGTGCAGCAGGCCTTCATGGTAAAATAGCTGCTAGGAAACCACTGCTAAGGACAGGCAACAAGCACAAGAAGAACACAAGGAATGGACATTAGACCTGTGGAAATCTGGGCTTTGGTCTGATGAGTCCAAATTTGAGATCTTTGGTTCCAACCACCGTGTCTTTGTGCGACGCAGAAAAGGTGAAGGAATGGACTCTACATGCCTGGTTCCCACCGTGACGCATGGCGGATTAGGTGTGATGGTGTGGGGGGGCTTTGCTGGGGACACTGTTGGGGATTTATTCTGAACCAGCATGGTTACCACAGCATCTTGCAGCGGCATGCTATTCCATCCGGTTTGCGTTTAGTTGGACCAACAGGACAATGACCCCAAACACCTCCAGACTGTGTAAGGGCTATGTGACCAAGAAGGAGAGTGATGGGGTGCTACGCCAGATGACCTGGCCTCCACAGTCACCAGACCTGAACCCAATCCAGATGGTTTGGGGTGAGCTGGACCGCAGAGTGAAGGCAAAAGGGCCAACAAGTGCTAAGCATCTCTGGGAACTCCTTCAAGACTGTTGGAAGACCATCTCAGGTGACTACCTCTTGAAGCTCATCAAGAGAATGCCAAGAGTGTGCAAAGCAGTAATCAAAGCAAAAGGTGGCTACTTTGAAGAACCTAGAATATAAGACATATTTTCAGTTGTTTCACACTTTTTTGGTAAGTATATAATTCCACATGTGCTAATTCATAGTTTTGATGCCTTCAGTGCGAATCTACAATTTTTATAGTCATGAAAATACAGAAAACTCTTGGAATGAGAAGGTGTGTCCAAACTTTTGGTCTGTACTGTATGTGCAGGATAAATATTGCGCCATTCTTATGGTTTGTCTTATTACGGATATATCGATACCAGTGGTGCAGAAATGTTAGTCAGGCCGGCGCTGCCCTAGAATAATAAAGCCGTCCTGACCACATCCTGCTGACACAGCTGCATGGTCCAGTACAGCCTCCGGCTACAAGCCCTGCAGACTGACAGTCACTGACAGCAAGCGGAGATCTGAAGATTGGTGAATTTCAGTCAGAATTCTGTATTATACATATATAGACGTCCTAGCCCCAGGTTTTAAGGTAGAAGCCGCAGATTTGGTGTAGACGTTCTCCTGTGCGCAGAATAATCGCCGCATCCTGAATGTCGCAAGAATTTGACTTTCCTTCCTTTTTCTCTGCACAAAACATGAAAAAACCCACAAACAAAAACATTCATTTTGGAAAAATTACCTCCCGCTCTGCCTGCCACAGAAACGGCGCCCCCTCCCCCGGCCGCTGACTTCTGCAGCCGCATCTTGTTGTCGCTTTTCCAATGATTTAAGCATAATGACAAATTGTCTTTCATTTTCTTCCCTCCATTTATCTGCAGAAATTGCTTCTAAATTACGTTGTTTTCTGGCGTTCTCGGCGGCCGCCGCTCCAATCATGTCTCGTAGGCACTGAGCGCAGCGCCTGCCATTAGTCACAGGCCTCGGACTGCGCCGCTCACAGCCGCCTGTCACTGCACACATTTTCTTCTTCGTATATCCACCTGGCACCGACTCCTGACTATCGATGCCAGCGCCGCCAGTCAGTTCAGCTTTAGGTCTTCATAAATAAAGCTGCAGCAACGTCACCCTCTGGTGGCCAAATGATATATGACAGGAAAACAAATACAGCTGTAGCTTTAAGAGAACGCCGACTATTCTCTAATACAAGAAATGGAGCCGCTCGCCTTGTTGTTTGAGGCAGATCCCCAGCTGGACCATTCAGGAAATGGTGAGCAGGTCAATGGCTCAGGGACAGCGCCGCCTACTGTGAAGAGACGCCCAGGTGAGTAGAGATCACAGCCTGTCCATTGGGGCCGCCAGTGATCGATCTCCCCATCAGCTGCTCAAATCGTCCTCACTTTGTCCCAGCATTTGGTTCATAAACGCTGCGCAGACTGGACACAGCTGTGGGTTTGTTACAATGTATCAGTGTAGCAGAACACAGCAGCAGCAGGACTTATGATTCTCTAGGGTCCAGACTGATCCAGATCAGATCTACACTGATACACTGTAACAAACTGCAGCTGTCTGAGCAGGTTTCTGGTTGTCCCCGGTTACAAAAGAAAGAAAAATATTAGAAAAATTGAGGTTTTTTGTACAATGACATTTTATTTACATTAGACGTCCGGATGACGGGGTTGGGGGTGGGGGCAGGTGACCAGCGGCCTAGAAACCTGCACCGATTCCACTGGATCCAGCAGTCTAGAAGTGCGCAGCGACACCCGCAGGATGATGAGTGAGTAGTCCCTGCAGCGGAGCCTCATCATCCAGCCAGTGAGGTCACTGCAGTCAGGACGCAGCCAGATGACCGACCACCATGTGTGACCGACAGCAGCAGCTCTAGGACAGCGCCCTCTACTGCCAAGAGTCACCTGGATAAATAATCATTACAGTCCATGCACCAGGGGGCGCCAGTCACAGGAGACCTCGCCATCAGCCGCTCACTTCATCCTCGTACGCTATAGCGATCCCTCTACGTCCCTCCACGGCTTTCACCACCGGCGTCTCACCCAAAGCCTTGTCCAGTCCCTGCCAGCTCCGGGGAAGACAGGAAGGAGGCTGCAGGAGAAAACGGAGGAGGTCAGAGGCAGGAAGAACTACACGTCCCACAATGCAATACAGCACAGTACGAGGGGATTCACAATGTAAGTGCAGCTCTGGATGTGACTGTATTATAAGAAGTTCCAATGGTGTAGGAGACGCTCACCGACTGTGACGGAGCAGAGACCCGACCCCGTAACAGTCACCGATACAAAAGAAATCGGGAATTTATTCACTAATATTCAGAACGTTTCGGTCAGTACTGACAGTCACCAGACTCCATCATCAGATATATCCATAGAGAGATGTAAGAACAGACGTAGTCAGTGAAATCTCATCCTCATCACCTAGGAGGTGGCAATAACACGCATGTGTTACGCATGTGCTGCGCATGCGCGGCTATAGAATGGGAACACGCCCGGCCTCATCATTCACATCGCCTGCCGACCCCAAACCAACTGACCGAAGCGTTCCTCGCTCTGCATACGCGAATATTGGTGAATACAAAGTCTCTGTATCAGTATAAGTGCAGCTCTACATGTAACTAGAGTATAAGGCATGGTGACAATGGAGCTGTGGACCTGACTGGACAGTAAGACATGAGGAAACTGCAGAATTACAAACACAGCTTTGAATCTGACTAGAGTAAAATTGTGAATGCAGCTCTGGGTGTGACTGTAGTATAAGATATGATGTCATTCAGGATTAAAAGGAGTAAAGAAAAGGATTTCTAGACTAAGTATAGACTTAAAGGGCAATTCCCCTCTGGACATACCTGGGGGCCGTAGTGGGATCTCTTTTCCTGCCACAGGGGACAAGTCACAACACAATCTGCATATACAATGAATGCTCTGATCACATGATATTATTAAGATGGCTGCCCCTACCTGCTGGTCCGAGCTCGGCCACAGTGGTGTTGCTGTTCCTTTGTACCAGGGTCGTACTTGGCGCCTCCTTTGAGGTTTCCTCCACCGCCGATAAGAATCGTAGAGACCTCAGCTCCCCCGTGATCAAGGAGATATCTGTCCGTTCAGCGTCTTCAGGGTTAATCTCTGGGAACGCCACATGAGCAGGACCACCTATGATGTCATCAGACAGGGAAGGTCACATGATGTAACCTTGCGCTTTACACTGTGACTCCGGCCTGACCGCACTGTCTACTGGAGCCTCAGGAGTGTGAGCCCATGAGATTAGGGAGTTCCTCTCTTCCCTTTAGCGCCCCCTGTAGGTCCCCCCTCTAACTCTACCTACCTGGAAGTAATTCCCGGAAGTCGGTGATGCAATGGCCGCCCCACTCCCGCGCTGGGTTACAGGCCACCTCCATCTCATCGGGGGTGATGATTGGACGGTAGAAATCTGAAGAGTCCAGCAGCGAGTTTTCGGGACAGGCAACCAGCACGAAGATGTCGATCTCAGGGAAGTTGGCGAGTTTGGCGGGGTTCAGCTTCCCCATGGACAGCAGGTAACTCTTCTTCCCGGCCCGGTGGATGAGGCTCTTCAGGTGCGACAGAGCAGAGAGATAGTCCGAGACCCCCAAGGTGCCCACCAGGACACCCACCACCTGGGCATCCCGCGCCTTCTCAATCAGGTAGAAGCGCTTCATGAGTGCGCGGTTGACATGGACGCCCTCCCTCCGGGACTCATTGGTCACTGGGTTGAAGCTGTAGAAGGTGCAGCGCGGCCAGGTCAGCAGGAGGTTACTGAGTGTCGCCCCTTCACCCCCCACGTAGAAGACGCTGTAGCCGTCCGGCCAAAGGCTCAGGTCAGGGGAGAACTTCCTGCCAAACTTATAAACCTCACCAGCAGAGGGCGCCACCTCCAGCCAGGACAACTTACAAAAGACGACACGGGGATAATCGGCCGACAAACGGGTTTCCAGGTCACCTGCGGACAGAAGAGCAGCGCGGTCAGGGCGACACCTGCAGGTGGCAGGAGGTATAGCATCAGATCATATAACTCCTGTACATTACAGACTGTGGCGGTATGGTCACATGACCCTGGAGTCTGAGGAGGGGGCACAAACATACCTAAAATATAATCATACACAACATCACTGAAAACCACGACCGCAGAGTCTCGCTCAGGGAACAGGTTCCGGAAAGCCTCGGTGCAGAGATCCGCGCTCACGGCTTTACGTCCAAACACGTATGTGACAGGCAGTCGCCGACACGGGCTCAGACAGGCCCGCCCATAATGTACCAAAGCATCAGCTCCGACGTGTTCTGCCGCCACCTCATCCACACAGCAGCTGCCAGGGGCAATAAGAGGGACATGCTATAGTTTATATGTCTATCTGTACCTGGGAAAGCTGGGTGAAAAATAGACAGATGCACATAGCCCAGGAGTTGTCACCCTGCTTTCTCAGAGTCCTGAGCGGTAAAAACACACATCGTTATAAGAGTAGGGATGACGCAAGCTTGCTGTTCAGGACTTCAGGAAAGTTGGGTGACAACCCCTGTGAAAGGTGAACTGAGGGTCAAATTGGTTAGAAAGAGTTGATTTCCTTGAGGATTTATGAAACTACAATTCCCAGCATGCTCCATTCACTTCTATGGGAGTTCCATGCATGCTGGGAGTTGTAGTGCCACAACAGCTGGAGTGCTGCAGGTTGCCGACCCCTGTCGTGGCGCCCCTCACCTGCCATAAGACGTGTCCCCCAGGATGTAGGTCTTGGCTCCGGTGGCCTCCTCCAGTGTCCTGGCTATGGTGATGGAGCGGACAAGGAGATCGTCCGGGAACTGCAGCGCCACCTGGAGGACGAGGGCAGAATTACAGAGACGCTCCAGATTTAGGATTCAAGAGTAACTAAACATTCGGAGGATTTGTGTCATTAATACACTTTGTAATAACTTTATTAGCACATTTTGTCTCCTTTCTGTGACATCCGGCATTTCTCACTCTCCTCCGTCTTCTGATGTTACTGTGTATGGAGGACGGGGCCGTGTAATATATAGAGAATGGGGGGGTCACTATATACAGCTATATCTCAGACATTATACAATGTACACAGAGGAGATTCTCTACCTATATAATCTATACAGTATGTAAGGATAATCCAGGTATAATGTCTGATCTGCCCAGCTCATCTTTATATACTGTGTATGGAGGACGGGGCCGTGTAATATATAGAGAATGGGGGGGGTCACTATATACAGATATATCTCAGACATTATACAATGTACACAGAGGAGAGTCTCTACCTATATAATCTATACAGTATATAAGGATAATCCAGGTATAATGTCTGATCTGCCCAGCTCATCTTTATATACTGTGTATGGAGGACGGGGCCGTGTAATATATAGAGAATGGGGGGGTCACTATATACAGATATATCTCAGACATTATACAATGTACAGAGGAGAGTCTCTACCTATATAATCTATACAGTATATAAGGATAATCCAGGTATAATGTCTGATCTGCCCAGCTCATCTTTATATACTGTGTATGGAGGACGGGGCCGTGTAATATATAGAGAATGGGGGGGGTCACTATATACAGATATATCTCAGACATTATACAATGTACACAGAGGAGATTCTCTCCTTATATAATCTATACAGTATATAAGGATAATCCAGGTATAATGTCTGATCTGCCCAGCTCATCTTTATATACTGTGTATGGAGGACGGGGCCGTGTAATATATAGAGAATGGGGGGGTCACTATATACAGATATATCTCAGACATTATACAATGTACAGAGGAGAGTCTCTACCTATATAATCTATACAGTATATAAGGATAATCCAGGTATAATGTCTGATCTGCCCAGCTCATCTTTATATACTGTGTATGGAGGACGGGGCCGTGTAATATATAGAGAATGGGGGGGGTCACTATATACAGATATATCTCAGACATTATACAATGTACAGAGGAGAGTCTCTACCTATATAATCTATACAGTATATAAGGATAATCCAGGTATAATGTCTGAGATATAGCTGTATGTATTAACCCCCCAGTGAAAGGTTCTGTCCCATCCTCTAGTGTCAGTGCCCGGGGCTGTAATTTCACCTGCTGAGGGTTTGTTACAATGTATCAGTGTAGAAAAGAGCAGCATAGCTGGAGTCAAGGACAGAACAAAGATCTGCGCTGCTGCTATGTGTATATTACAGAGGCTTGTCCACACTGACACATTGTAACAGACCCTCTGCTGTGTGATTAGGACAATGTTACCACCCACTGATTATAGTGTAACCATGGCGATGGGGAACCTCTAGAACAGGGATCAGCACTTCGGCACTCCAGCTGCTGTGAAATTACAACTCCCAACATGCTCCATTCACTTCCATGGGACTTCCAAGAACAGCAGAGCAAGTATGCATGCTGGGAGTTGTAGTTTTACAACAGCTGGAGTACTGAAGGTTGCCTATCCCTGCTCTAGAACGTATCTGTGTCTGTGGACACCTAATACTATGCACTGATGATGTCATCACTGACCTGAATATTGGCTCCTCCCACAATGAGTTATGCTACAAAGTATCCATAGACGTAAAAGGGGAGGAGCATAATAAATAAATATATAATAGTTCACCGTAGTACGGACCCTGGATTATGGGACCGGAGCGTCATCTCTCACCTTCTTTACCGCCTTTTCCTTAAGGAAATCAATGGTCCTCTGAATGTCGTAAACATCGTCCAGCGCTGCGTCAGCGGAGACCGACTCACTCAGCTCCGGAGGACTCAGCGCCCGCTGGATGACGTCTGCCCCATCACTGCTGAACAAAGCGGCCGTCATCTCATCACCACCAGGACCTGCAGGAGAAGACAGGCTGGAGAGCAGCAGCACACAGGATTTCAGGAGAGCAGTGCTCAGGGTCCCCAGCAGCACAGAGTATTTCAGGAGAGGAGTGTGCTGATCTTATAGAGAGGTCACAGGGTGAGAGTTACATAGTGGGAGGAGCAGGGTCCCCAGCAGCACAGAGTATTTCAGGAGAGGAGTGTGCTGATCTTATAGAGGAGGTCACAGGGTGAGAGTTACATAGTGGGAGGAGCAGGTCCCCAGCAGTACAGAGTATTTCAGGAGAGGAGTGTGTGCTGATCTTATAGGGAGGTCACAGGGTGAGAGTTACATAGTGGGAGGAGCAGGTCCCCAGCAGCACAGAGTATTTCAGGAGAGGAGTGTGCTGATCTTATAGGGGAGGTCACAGGGTGAGAGTTACATAGTGGGAGGAGCAGGGTCCCCAGCAGTACAGAGTATTTCAGGAGAGGAGTGTGCTGATCATATAGAGGAGGTCACAGGGTGAGGGTTACATAGTGGGAGGAGCAGGTCCCCAGCAGCACAGAGTATTTCAGGAGAGGAGTGTGCTGATCTTATAGGGGAGGTCACAGGGTGAGAGTTACATAGTGGGAGGAGCAGGTCCCCAGCAGTACAGAGTATTTCAGGAGAGGAGTGTGCTGATCTTATAGAGGAGGTCACAGGGTGAGGGTTACATAGTGGGAGGAGCAGGTCCCCAGCAGTACAGAGTATTTCAGGAGAGGAGTGTGCTGATCTTATAGGGGAGGTCACAGGGTGAGAGTTACATAGTGGGAGGAGCAGGTCCCCAGCAGCACAGAGTATTTCAGGAGAGGAGTGTGCTGATCTTATAGAGGAGGTCACAGGGTGAGAGTTACATAGTGGGAGGAGCAGGGTCCCCAGCAGCACAGAGTATTTCAGGAGGGCAGTATGTGCTGATCTTATAGAGGAGGTCACAGGGTGAGAGTTACATAGTGGGGGGAGCAGGTCCCCAGCAGCACAGAGTATTTCAGGAGAGGAGTGTGCTGATCTTATAGAGGAGGTCACAGGGTGAGAGTTACATAGTGGGGGGAGCAGGTCCCCAGCAGTACAGAGTATTTCAGGAGAGGAGTGTGCTGATCTTATAGAGGAGGTCACAGGGTGAGAGTTACATAGTGGGAGGAGCAGGTCCCCAGCAGTACAGAGTATTTCAGGAGAGGAGTGTGCTGATCTTATAGGGAGGTCACAGGGTGAGAGTTACATAGTGGGAGGAGCAGGTCCCCAGCAGCACAGAGTATTTCAGGAGAGGAGTGTGCTGATCTTATAGGGGAGGTCACAGGGTGAGAGTTACATAGTGGGAGGAGCAGGTCCCCAGCAGCACAGAGTATTTCAGGAGGGCAGTGTGCTGATCTTATAGGGAGGTCACAGGGTGAGAGTTACATAGTGGAGGAGCAGGGTCCCCAGCAGCACAGAGTATTTCAGGAGGGCAGTGTGCTGATCTTATAGGGAGGTCACAGGGTGAGAGTTACATAGTGGGAGGAGCAGGTCCCCAGCAGCACAGAGTATTTCAGGAGAGGAGTGTGCTGATCTTATAGGGAGGTCACAGGGTGAGAGTTACATAGTGGGAGGAGCAGGTCCCCAGCAGCACAGAGTATTTCAGGAGAGGAGTGTGCTGATCTTATAGGGAGGTCACAGGGTGAGAGTTACATAGAGGGAGGAGCAGGGTCCCCAGCAGCACAGAGTATTTCAGGAGGGCAGTGTGTGCTGATCTTATAGGGAGGTCACAGGGTGAGAGTTACATAGTGGGAGGAGCCAGGTCCCCAGCAGCACAGAGTATTTCAGGAGAGGAGTGCGCTGATCTTATAGGGGAGGTCACAGGGTGAGAGTTACATAGTGGGAGGAGCAGGTCCCCAGCAGCACAGAGTATTTCAGGAGAGGAGTGTGCTGATCTTATAGAGGAGGTCACAGGGTGAGAGTTACATAGTGGGAGGAGCAGGTCCCCAGCAGCACAGAGTATTTCAGGAGAGGAGTGTGCTGATCTTATAGGGAGGTCACAGGGTGAGAGTTACATAGTGGGGGGAGCAGGGTCCCCAGCAGTACAGAGTATTTCAGGAGAGGAGTGCGCTGATCATATAGAGGAGGTCACAGGGTGAGAGTTACATAGAGGGAGGAGCAGGGTCCCCAGCAGTACAGAGTATTTCAGGAGAGCAGCGTGCTGATCTTATAGAGGAGGTCACAGGGTGAGAGTTACATAGTGGGAGGAGCAGGTCCCCAGCAGTACAGAGTATTTCAGGAGAGCAGCGTGCTGATCTTATAGAGGAGGTCACAGGGTGAGAGTTACATAGTGGGAGGAGCAGGGTCCCCAGCAGAACAGAGTATTTCAGGAGGGCAGTGTGCTGATCTTATAGAGGTCACAGGGTGAGAGTTACATAGTGGGGGGAGCAGGGTCCCCAGCAGAACAGAGTATTTCAGGAGGGCAGTGTGCTGATCTTATAGGGAGGTCACAGGGTGAGAGTTACATAGTGGGAGGAGCAGGGGCCCCAGCAGCACAGAGTATTTCAGGAGATTAGCTGGACAACGTTAGCTGAGGACATGTTGTATGCGCCAGTGATATCCTGTCCATCTAATGTGAACTGTAATAATTCTCTCTATAAGAACAGACTAAGCCATATATATATATATATATATATATATATATATATATATATATATACACACATTATATAGGCCGTGTCTGTGACTTACCCGTGTGCCCGAGGTCCGGAGCTCACGGCTGTACTACAAGAACCAGGCACCCTGACAGCAGCGCAGAAAACACATGGAGCCCCGGAACTCTCCCCGCCACCTCCAACATGGCCGCCTGCACTGGCCGGATTATAGATAGGACGTAAGCGTCGTGACGTCATCACAACAGAGCTGACTGAATGAAGAGCTGAGCAGAGAAGGTAACAGCGGCGTTAACTCAACTCCCCCTCCCCCCCGACAACTGTCATACAATGTATCAACATCCTGACAAACTTCTCATACCTTGTAACCCCCCCAGCCCAATACTTGTGCTACATGTATCTTCCCTGATTCCCTGTTGTATTCTGATAGTTGTGGTGCCTGCGGTCACTGTACGGGGGAGGTTACATGTAGTGGTGATCACAGGGTTAACCTGCGCCTCATAGTGCGTTACCGTATGACCGCCGTACGTCAGTATATGGGGGGGTTATTATTTTCCACTATATTTCTGACCCTAAAACATATATTGTAAATCACTGGAGCGAGACGTGGTCATGTGACTTGTGCACCCCCAGACTCGCCTCTTCATAGTCGCTTTTTCCGTTTTTCAGGCCGCTCTGGTTGTGCTGCAGTCATGGCCGCCGCCGGCTCGCTGCGCTCGGTGGAGAAGCACGCACAGCTGGTGCTGCAGCAGATGAGTAAGATGAGGCAGCAGATGGAGTTCTGCGACCTGCACGTCCACATCGGTCAGGCGGTTTTTGGGGCGCACAAGCTGGTGCTGGCGGCGAGCAGTCCTTACTTTGCTGCCCTGCTGTCCGGTGGTATGAAGGAGTCGTCCGGTGACATGGTGCGGATCCAGGAGGTATCGCCCGCCATCTTTCAGCTCCTGCTGGATTATATTTATTCTGGTAAGTGGGTTATAAAACGGTCTCTGGTGCCCAGAATAACCAGTGACTGTGCAGGTGTAGCAGAGCTGAGTGTGTCGTGTCATATCACATTGTGGATAGGGACGCAGAAAATGTAGAATTACAAAGTCAGCTCTGCTACATCTGCACATGACTGAGATTTCCTGTCCTGTCATGGTCTTAGAATCTGTGTTCAACCATTTCTAGTCATATCCTGTCCTTGGAAAGTTAGGTGACCACACTTCTCTTCCTCCTCTGCAATGATAAGTTACATCTGTCTCTGGAAAAGCTGGGTGACAACCAGTGTGGCTATCACAAAAGTTCCCATGTGGTTGTCACACAGCCTGCATTGACACCATAAATGTGCAGGCATGTAAATCATCTGAGTAATCGGCAGCCATATTGGTCTTCACCCAGCTCTCCCAGGAACAGATGAGGCTTATACTGACTGTTCCTGTGATGTCATTGTCTGTTCTCGGTCCCAGGCTCGGTCCTTATTAGTCCAGACAATGTTCAGGACCTGATGACGGCGGCCGACATGCTGCAGCTGAACCATGTGGTGGCGCTGTGCTGCGATTTCTTAAAGGAACAGATAGAGCCTGGGAATTGCATCGGCTTCTTCCAGTTCTCGGAGCAGCTGGCCTGTCAGCCCCTGCTAGAATTCACCGAGAGCTACATCCACACCCATTTCCCGGAGGTGCAACAGGGGGATGAATTCCTGGCGCTGACCAAGGAGCAGCTGATCCGCCTCCTGCGCAGTGAGGAGCTGTGCATCGAAGACGAGCATCAGGTGTTCGCCGCCGCAATGTCCTGGCTCCAGAAAGACACCGCGACACGGAAGAGACACGTGGTGGAGGTCCTGGAGCCCGTGCGCTTCTCTCTGCTTCCTCCGCAGCGGCTTCAGAAAAATATCGAAGGTAAGTACGGTCACCGCTCGCCGCACCCTCAGACCGGAGCAGCCGCTGGTCCTCAGTCTGTGTCTCCTTACAGAAGTCACAGATTTCAGCCTGCGGGTGGCGCTACAGACACTTCTGAGGGAGTATTGTGAACCCAGCCTCTCCCCTAAAGATAAGAAGCTCTGCAGCTTCCTCCAGACCTCACGTGTCCGACCGCGCAGGAAAGCACGCAAATTCCTCTATGCTATAGGTAAGCGTAACATGAAGGGGGGAGGGGTTACAAAGGAGTCCTGGACATTGTGACCTCTGACCTTCCTCCATACAGGGGGATACACCCGCCTGCAGGGCGGACGGTGGAGCGACAGCAGAGCACTGAGCTGTGTGGAGAGGTTCGATACGTTCAGTCAGTACTGGAGCACAGTGTCCTCCCTGCACCAGGCGCGGAGCGGGATAAGCGTGGCCGTCCTGGAGGGAAAGATCTACGTGGTTGGAGGTACGACTCCTCACCTCTGAAAATATTGTCACCCTCCATCATGTGTGGTTAGGTAATAAATTACACAACTTACTAGACATCGATGATGGCCTCTGGATTCACAAACATAATGCCAGAGGCTCAGTGAAGACTGACACTTTAACAGACAGATGGCCTAGTGGTGGGCACAGTGCTGGGTGATGCTGTCTCTGGCCCTGTAGAGGTGACATCTTCTGTTTTACCCTGTAAAGTAACGCTCTTCTCCTCTCCAGGGGAAAAGGACTCAATGATCTTTGACTGTGTGGAGTGCTACGACCCTGTCAGTAAACAGTGGACAGCCGTTCCCTCCATGAATCAGCCACGTTGCGGTCTAGGGGTGTGTTCCTGCCACGGTGCCATCTACGCAATGGGTGAGCGCTGCTCCGTACTAATAACTAAATACTGAACTTGTGTCACAGCCGGAGGATGATAGAAGAGTCGTCTGTCATTACAGGAGGCTGGGTGGGGGCAGAGATCGGAAACGGCATTGAGCGATATTCACCGGAGGACAACGCCTGGCAGATAGTGGGGCAGATGTCTGTGCCCAGGTACAACTTCTCCTGCTGCGAGAGACAAGGTGAGCAGAGAAAAATATCTCGGCCATATTGTAATTTTATTGTTATTACTAAAGGGTCACAAACTTATTATGCAGTAAAATGAAAACCTAGCATGGAATAAAGTGCTGCCCCCTAATGGAGTCACTGTGTACATTACAATACTTATCCTGTATTATACTCCAGAGCTGCACTCACTATTCTGCTGGTACAGTCACTGTGTACATACATTACATTACTTATCCTGTATTATACTCCAGAGCTGCACTCACTATTCTGCTGGTACAGTCACTGAGTACATACATTACATTACTTATCCTGTATTATACTCCAGAGCTGCGCTCACTATTCTGCTGGTACAGTCACTGTGTACATACATTACATTACTTATCCTGTATTATACTCCAGAGCTGCACTCACTATTCTGCTGGTACAGTCTCTGTGTACATACATTACATTACTTATCCTGTACTGATCCTGAGTTACATCCTGTATTATACTCCAGAGCTGCACTCACTATTCTGCTGGTACAGTCACTGTGTACATACATTACATTACTTATCCTGTATTATACTCCAGAGCTGCACTCACTATTCTGCTGGTACAGTCTCTGTGTACATACATTACATTACTTATCCTGTACTGATCCTGAGTTACATCCTGTATTATACTCCAGAGCTGCGCTCACTATTCTGCTGGTGCAGTCACTGTGTACATACATTACATTACTTATCCTGTATTATACTCCAGAGCTGCGCTCACTATTCTGCTGGTGCAGTCACTGTGTACATACATTACATTACTTATCCTGTACTGATCCTGAGTTACATCCTGTATTATACTCCAGAGCTGCGCTCACTATTCTGCTGGTACAGTCACTGTGTGCTTACATTACATTGCTTATCCTGTACTGATCCTGAGTTACATCCTGTATTATACTCCAGAGCTGCGCTCACTATTCTGCTGGTGCAGTCACTGTGTACATACATTACATTACTTATCCTGTATTATACTCCAGAGCTGCACTCACTATTCTGCTGGTACAGTCACTGTGTACATACATTACATTACTTATCCTGTACTGATCCTGAGTTACATCCTGTATTATACTCCAGAGCTGCGGTCACTATTCTGCTGGTACAGTCACTGTGTACATACATTACATTACTTATCCTGTATTATACTCCAGAGCTGCACTCACTATTCTGCTGGTACAGTCACTGTGTACATACAGTACAGACCAAAAGTTTGGACACACCTTCTCATTTCAAGAGTTTTCTGTATTTTCATGACTATAAAAATTGTAGATTCACACTGAAGGCATCAAAACTATGAATTACCACATGTGGAATTATATACTTAACAAAAAAGTGTGAAACAACTGAAAATATGTCTTCTATTCTAGGTTCTTCAAAGTAGCCACCTTTTGCTTTGATTACTGCTTTGCACACTCTTGGCATTCTCTTGATGAGCTTCAAGAGGTAGTCACCTGAAATGGTCTTCCAACAGTCTTGAAGGAGTTCCCAGAGATGCTTAGCACTTGTTGGCCCTTTTGCCTTCACTCTGCGGTCCAGCTCACCCCAAACCATCTGGATTGGGTTCAGGTCTGGTGACTGTGGAGGCCAGGTCATCTGGCGTAGCACCCCATCACTCTCCTTCTTGGTCACATAGCCCTTACACAGTCTGGAGGTGTTTGGGGTCATTGTCCTGTTGGTCCAACTAAACGCAAACCGGATGGAATAGCATGCCGCTGCAAGATGCTGTGGTAACCATGCTGGTTCAGAATAAATCCCCAACAGTGTCACCAGCAAAGCCCCCCCACACCATCACACCTCCTCCTCCATGCGTCACGGTGGGAACCAGGCATGTAGAGTCCATTCGTTCACCTTTTCTGCGTCACACAAAGACACGGTGGTTGGAACCAAAGATCTCAAATTTGGACTCCTCAGACAAAAGCCCAGATTTCCACAGGTCTAATGTCCATTCCTTGTGTTCTTCTTGTGCTTGTTGCCTGTCCTTAGCAGTGGTTTCCTAGCAGCTATTTTACCATGAAGGCCTGCTGCACACAGTCTCCTCTTACCAGTTGTTGTAGAGATGTGTCTGCTGCTAGAACTCTGTGTGGCATTGACCTGCTCTCTAATCTGAGCTGTTGTTAACCTGCGATTTCTGAGGCTGGTTACTCGGATGAACTTATCCTCCGCAGCAGAGGTGACTCTTGGTCTTCCTTTCCTGGGGCGGTCCTCATGTGAGCCAGTTTCTTTGTAGCGCTTGATGGTTTTGGCCACTGCACTTGGGGACACTTTCAAAGTTTTTTCAATTTTTCGGACTGACTGACCTTCATTTCTTAAAGTAATGATGGCCACTCGTTTTTCTTTACTTAGCTGCTTTTTTCTTGCCATAATACAAATTCTAACATTCCATTCAGTAGGACTATCAGCTGTGTATCCACCTGACTTCTGAACAACACAACTGATGGTCCCAACCCCATTTATAAGGCAAGAAATCCCACTTATTAAACCTGACAGGGCACACCTGTGAAGTGAAAACCATTTCAGGTGACTACCTCTTGAAGCTCATCAAGAGAATGCCAAGAGTGTGCAAAGCAGTAATCAAAGCAAAAGGTGGCTACTTTGAAGAACCTAGAATATAAGACATATTTTCAGTTGTGTCACACTTTTTTGTTAAGTATATAATTCCACATGTGGTAATTCATAGTTTTGATGCCTTCAGTGTGAATCTACAATTTTTATAGTCATAAAAATACAGAAAACTCTTGGAATGAGAAGGTGTGTCCAAACTTTTGGTCTGTACTGTACATTACATTACTTATCCTGTATTATACTCCAGAGCTGCGCTCACTATTCTGCTGGTGCAGTCACTGTGTACATACATTACATTACTTATCCTGTACTGATCCTGAGTTATATCCTGTATTATACTCCAGAGCTGCGCTCACTATTCTGCTGGTGCAGTCACTGTGTACATACATTACATTACTTATCCTGTATTATACTCCAGAGCTGCGCTCACTATTCTGCTGGTGCAGTCACTGTGTACATACATTACATTACTTATCCTGTATTATACTCCAGAGCTGCACTCACTATTCTGCTGGTACAGTCATTGTGTACATACATTACATTACTTATCCTGTACTGATCCTGAGTTACATCCTGTATTATACTCCAGAGCTGCGCTCACTATTCTGCTGGTGCAGTCACTGTGTACATACATTACATTACTTATCCTGTACTGATCCTGAGTTACATCCTGTATTATACTCCAGAGCTGCGCTCACTATTCTGCTGGTACAGTCACTGTGTACATACATTACATTTCTTATCCTGTATTATACTCCAGAGCTGCATTCACTATTCTGCTGGTACAGTCACTGTGTACATACATTACATTACTTATCCTGTACTGATCCTGAGTTACATCCTGTATTATACTCCAGAGCTGCGCTCCCTATTCTGCTGGTGCAGTCACTGTGTACATACATTACATTACTTATCCTGTATTGTACTCCAGAGCTGCACTCACTATTCTGCTGGTACAGTCACTGTGTACATACATTACATTACTTATCCTGTATTATACTCCAGAGCTGCGCTCACTATTCTGCTGGTACAGTCACTGTGTACATACATTACATTACTTATCCTGTACTGATCCTGAGTTACATCCTGTATTATACTCCAGAGCTGCACTCACTATTCTGCTGGTGCAGTCACTGTGTACGTACATTACATTACTTATCCTGTACTGATCCTGAGTTACATCCTGTATTATACTCCAGAGCTGCGCTCACTATTCTGCTGGTACAGTCACTGTGTACATACATTACATTACTTCTGTGCGGATGCTGCATTCACCATTCTGTAGCTTCAGAGCTGACATCTACTCTGTTGTGTGGTTCCTCTTGTAGGTCTGATCTATGTGGTCGGGGGGGATTAGTCACGAGGGGATAGAACTTTCTTCGGCTGAAGTATTTGATCCCATTGCCAAGCGCTGGACGTCGTTGCCCTCTATGGGGACCCGCAGGGCGTACCTAGGTGTTGCCTCTTTAAACGACTGCTTGTATGCGGTGGGCGGCTGGAATGAGCGCCAGGATGCCCTGAACACGGTGGAGAGGTTTTCTTTTGAGGAGGTAATTTATGGCTCCTGACCCTGATGCTCACAGCTGGGGGGTTTGTTACACTTGTATCCAATAGAGTTGAACAGTCCAGACTTCAGGCTGATACATTGTTACGATCAGGACAGATGATAGACTTGTTCTGTCAATGTCTTCACCTTCATTCTCATTCCTGTTTTCCTGGCATTGTAGGAGCAGTGGGTGGAGGTGGCAGCGATGAGGATCCCCAGAGCAGGTGTCTCTGTGATCAGTGTGAACGGGCTCCTATACGCTGCGGGGGGGAAGAGCCAGCGTACAGAACTTCTCAGCCCCAGTGACTTCTGACTCTGTGGAGGTTTATAATCCGCACACTGACTCCTGGACGGAGATCGGCAGTATGATCACAAGCCGCTGTGAGGGCAGCCTGGCCGTCCTCTAACCACACGCTGCAGTACTGGCTGGGGGTACAGCCCAATAACGCCAGCACCATGTCACGTGTCTGATAGTGGCGCTGATGATGGAGCTTGCTGGTTAATAACTGTGAGCACACTGGGTGCCTCTCTAATGGGTGCTCTGCCTGGGAGTCACAGTCCGCACAGCCAGGTACAGGCCAGTGCTCTGGGAATGGGTTGGGGTTCTGTCAGCTGTGTAATCCACTGGTGGTGGTGAGGAGAAACAGTCAGCATGGAGGACAACTGGTTACTAACCCTAAAGTGTGCAGCTTATACAGGTAGTAGTGCAGGAGTGGCTGATATCAGTCACATATAGAAGAGCCTCAGCACTGGAGATATAAAGTAGTGATCGTGGGGCCAGGGAAGCCCCCCCCCCCCCCCCCCCCCCGCGCCCGGTGTGTTTCTCCCCCCCCCCCCCCCCCCCCCCCCCCCCCTGACGTGGCTGATAACAGATAGTAATAGATTGTATTCCCCTGTCCTACAGTCGGCCTCTCCTCTCCTGACATGGCTGATAACAGATAGTAATAGATTGTATTCCCCTGTCCTACAGTCGGCCTCTCCTCTCCTGACATGGCTGATAACAGATAGTAATAGATTGTATTCCCCTGTCCTACAGTCGGCCTCTCCCCTCCTGACATGGCTGATAACAGATAGTAATAGATTGTATTCCCCGTCCCCCCCCCCCCTGCTATCAAGTAATATTGCCCTCGTCGCCCCCCTCCTGACAGGGCTGATAACAGATAGTAATGACTGTACTTTCCCTGATCTAGTATCGGCCTGTCCCTCCCCCACTGCCGAGGCTCTCCCCTCCTACCATGTCTGCTAACAGAGGTTGAATCCTGTCGTCTGCCTAGTCGCTCTCCTGACATGGCTGATACAGGTGTAACAGTTGTATTCCAGTGATAACAGACAGTTAGATTCATCTGTCCTACAGTCGGCCTCCCCCCTCCTGACATGGCTGACAAACAGATAGTGATTGTGTCCAGGCTTCCTATTGTGTTACAGATGAAGTGATTCCTCCTCCTCCTGCGGCCTCTCCCCTCCTGACATGGCTGATAACAGATAGTAATAGATTGTATTCCCCTGTCCTACAGTCGGCCTCTCCCCTCCTGACATGGCTGATAACAGATAGTAATAGATTGTATTCCCCTGTCCTACAGTCGGCCTCTCCCCCCCCTCCTGACATGGCTGATAACAGATAGTAATAGATTGTATTCCCCTGTCCTACAGTCGGCCTCTCCCCTCCTGACATGGCTGATAACAGATAGTAATAGATTGTATTCCCCTGTCCTACAGTCGGCCTCTCCCTCCTGACATGGCTGATAACAGATAGTAATAGATTGTATTCCCCTGTCCTAAAGTACTCCCCCCCCCCACACCCCCCCCCCCCCTCAAAAAAACAAAAAAAAAAAATAAATTACCCTCCCCCCCCCCCACCCCACACCCCCCCCCCCCCTCATGATGACAAAAAATAAAAAAAAATAAAAATCCCCCCCCCCCCCGCCCACCCCCCCCCCCCCCCTGGGGAGTAACAAAAAAAAAAAAAATTTATTTTCCTCCCCCCCCAACCCCGCCCCCCCCCCCCCCTGACGTGGCTAATAACAGAGGACAATAGACTGTTCATTGTACTATACAGTCATGGCCAAAAGTTTTGAGAATGATACAAATATTAATTTTTACAAAGTCTACTGCTTCAGTTTTTCTAATGGCAATTTGCATATACTCCAGAATGTTATAAAGAGTGATCAGCTTAACAGCAATTACTTGCAAAGTCAATATTTGCCTAGAAAATGAACTTTATCCCCCAAAACACATTTCAACATCATTGCAGCCCTGCCTTAAAAGGACCACCTAACATGGTTTCAGTGATTGCTCCATTAACACAGGTGTGGGTGTTGATGAGGACAGGGCTGGAGATCAATCTGTCATGATTAAGTAAGAATGACACCACTGGACACTTTAAAAGGAGGCTGGTGCTTGCCATCATTGTTTCTCTTCTGTTAACCATGGTTATCTCTAAAGAAACACGTGCAGTCATCATTGCACTGCACAAAAATGGCCTAACTGGGAAGAGTATTGCAGCTAGAAAGATTGCACCTCAGTCAACAATCTATCGCATCATCAAGAACTTCAAGGAGAGAGGTTCCATTGGTGCCAAAAAGGCTCCAGGGCGCCCAAGAAAGACCAGCAAGCGGCAGGACCGTCTCTTAAAAGTGTTTCAGCTGCGGGATGGGGCTACCAGCAGTGCAGAGCTTGCTGAGGAATGGCAGCAGGCAGGTGTGAGTGCATCTGCACGCACTGTGAGGCGGAGACTCTTGGAGCAAGGCCTGGTCTCAAGGAGGGCAGCAAAGAAGCCACTTCTCTCCAGAAAAAACATCAGGGACAGACTGATATTCTGCAAAAGGTACAGGGAGTGGACTGCTGAGGACTGGGGTAAAGTCATTTTCTCTGATGAATCCCCTTTTCGATTGTTTGGAACATCTGGAAAACAGCTTATTCGGAGAAGAAGAGGTGAGCGCTACCACCAGTCTTGTCTCATGCCAACTGTAAAGCATCCTGAAACCATTCATGTGTGGGGTTGCTTCTCAGCCAAGGGAATCGGCTCTCTCACAGTCTTGCCATGAATAAAGAAAAATATAACAAAATATCCTACAAAAAACACTTCCAACAACCAACTACAAGTACTTTGGCGTGAAAAATTCACTTTTCCAAAATATAGGAGAACATTGCAAAAAAAAAAAAAAAAAAATAAAAAAGGACAGGGAGAAAAAAAAAAAAATTTTTGTGGGTTGCGGGGGAACGCCCCAAAACTTTATTCCTTTTAAAACTTTTGGGGAATCATCAATCAAGGGGGGGGGAAAAAAAAAAACAACAAACAAAAAAAAAAATTAAAATTTTATTTCTAAAAAAAGGGGCTATTACCAGCAAGGTTTTGTCGAAGAATTATTTGAGGGGGGGGCGGGGGGGATTGGAGGGGGCCTGAAAAAAAAGGGGGCAAACCGCAAAAATTTAGTTGCCATATTAACACCTTTTAAGTGTCAATATAAGTTTCTTTTACTCATAATATGAATGCAATTCTATTTCTGTATGTGATAAAAACATCTGACAAACACACATAAAAACCAGAGGGCAGCAGATCATGTGAAAATAGAATATTTGTGTCATTCTCAAAACTTTTGGCCATGACTGTACAGTTGCTCTCTGAGGTCTCCATTGTCCGTGCAGAGACTTCCTAGAGCTTTGCAGAGCTGCAGTGTAAAGTACGGTGGACACACGGTGTCAGATTCTCTCCAGCAGATCGGTGACGTGCAGCGGTCACTGAGTATTTATTATAATAAAGCACTTTTTTTTTTTTTTCACGCTGTTGTTGTGAGCATTAAATAATACAATGTAAACTCCTCAATAAGTTTATACTCCAGTTACATCCAGAGCTGCATTAAAAATTCTGCTAATGCTTTATGATTATAATTACTAAAAAATTGTGTATAGTGTCGTGCATGCTGGGAGATGTAGTGTTTATACTGGGCACTGTGGATCAGAAGGACAGGCCGTGCATTATAGGAGGGCAGTTAGTGTGAGTAAGAGAGTGGGGGGTCGGAGTGTAACATCCAGAATATACATATGTAAACAAGGGAAGAAGACCTCAAGCTGTTAGGGGTGAATAGCTTCTAAATGCCTGGTATTAGCATTGTAGCTGCAGCTGTGGGTGTGACTAGAGCAGGATGAATCCTATTGTAATGTTATCTGACACCTTGTGGCTTTTGTCTGCAGGGACTCCTGTAATGTCTGATCTTTCTACAGTTCTTTTCCAGTGTCCCCCCCCCCATGGTGTCAGGATCTGTTCACACATGACAGTTTTCCGCACCACAACAGTCACAAGACTCAGTTTTTATTTTGCACTTTGATCTTTCAATGATTTTTCTGGATACACAGCCGAGAGCCACAAAGTGACCAGGATGGAGACGAAGGTGACCAGGAAGGAGGCGGCTCTCAGGAAACTGAGCCAGAAGGGGTAGGGCGGGGAGCAGGCCGACCCCCCCGAATACCCCCGCCAGCATCCCCCCAATCAGCATCAGCGCAGACACCCCCATATTGTCCGAGAGAACTAATGATGTCCATGCAACGAGAGGAAGCAGCGCGCCCAGGCCCAGGTTCAGCGAGTCCGGCCGCAGCGGGCTGTTGTCAGGAACCGAAATACCCCATCGAATTCCACCGTAGAACGACAGCAGGCAGTTGGCGGCAGCGAGCTGGAGAAACGCCATCTCTGGGTAATAGTAACCCCCAAAAGTCATGGTGAGGGGGGCGGCCACCACGGGCAGGAGTCCGGCCAGGCTCAGGTACACGGCCGGCCGCGGCGTCTTTCTCAGCTCTTGGCGGTAACTCTGCAGCACCTGGCTCACCTCGTCGTCTTCAGCGCCGCGTCTTTTCTTGTGCAGTGAGCTGGAGGTGTGGACCCTGCATCGGAGGAGGGCAGACGGGCGCTGCAGCGGAGGAAGGGCGGCAGTAACAGGGCGCTTCAGTGGAGGAAGGGCGGCAGTAATTGGGGCTTGTGTCCTATACGACCTCCAGGTCATCGCCACCTGCGACCTCTGTCTGCACTCCGGTGCCGCCATCTTGCAAAACTAGATATAAAAAAAAAAAAAAAAAAAAAAGGTGTGACAAGTGTTATAGGGCTAGGTTCACACAGTGGAAGTTTCATGGTGGAGTCCAGACTATAATGGGGTCCTGCTTGCAGGACTTTTCTCTCTGCATTTTTCAAGCGGATTCGGGGACGGAAACCCTGAACGGAATCCGGGCGCAGGCGTGAACCTTGTCTTGCTTTTACATCAGTCAGTGTCCATTAGCGTTGTCCAAAAATGGACGCTTATTCTATCAGAACAGACACCCAATAGTAGTGTGAACGCCCCTTAATTGGCCTGCTTGATCGTTTCTATTAAAGGGACGCCAAGCCCTGAAAACCAGAACTGGCAACAAATATTACTGAGGCTCCTCCCAGTCACCTCCATTTTGTATGAACTCAAACAGTAAAGTGTGGGAGGGGCCAGAGCTTAGCTGTGGGGCGGGGCCTAACATCTCCAATACTTTCACAATAAAAAGCAGCATGTACAGAACTAAAAGAAGGGGCGGGGCTCAGTGCATGGGGCGGGGCTTAGCCGGCATTCAATTCCTTCTCAAAGCTCTCTGGAGTTTACTTTGGTCACCGTCTGAAGTGGATTGCCTGGACTGATGGTGGTAAGTGGCCATGAGGGGGGTGGGGTACTGTATAGTCCTATATACTGTATGCACTGCAGTATAGACAACCCAAGGTAGGCCAAGCTTTCCCCACTTGTCTTAGAAGGTTTCCTGGCTTTGTTCTTAGGACAGGTCATCGGTCTCATGGCAGACCTTACTGTACACTGTATAGTGGCCGTGTGAGCGATGAACAGAACCTCAAAGCTGCGCTCCTATCTGAGTCCTAGAAAACAATGTGACAAATCCGGTCACTTTATAATCTGCTGTGCATGTACATATATTACATATACTGGTCAGGTATAGGATATAATCTGCTGTGCATGTACATATATTACATATACTGGTCAGGTATAGGATATAATCTGCTGTGCATGTACATATATTACATATACTGGTCAGGTATAGGATATAATCTGCTGTGCATGTACATATATTACATATACTGGTCATGTATAGGATATAATCTGCTGTGCATGTACATATATTACATATACTGGTCAGGTATAGGATATAATCTGCTGTGCATGTACATATATTACATATACTGGTCAGGTATAGGATATAATCTGCTGTGCATGTACATATATTACATATACTGGTCATGTATAGGATATAATCTGCTGTGCATGTACATATATTACATATACTGGTCAGGTATAGGATATAATCTGCTGGGTATGTATACAGTTGTGCTAAAAAGTTTCCATCCCCCGGCAGATTTTTTGGCCTTTTTTCAGAGAATATGACTGATAACACAAAACCTTTTCCTCCGCTCATGGTTAGTGTTTGGCTGAAGCCATTTATTGTCAGACTTCTGGGTTTTCTCTTTGTAAATCATAATGACAACCAAAAACCTCACAATGCCCCTGTTCAGTAGTTCCCATCCCCCAGTTGTTAATCCCATGTATTGCCCCCTCAGCTTGGAGTCTTTTGTGCTAGTTGTGGATGAGGCTCTTTATTTTCTCAGATGGGTCTCCAGTTCCTGTATATTCCTGGGCTGTCTTGCATGTCCTGCACACTTGAGATCTCCCCAGAGTGTCTCAATGATATTGGGGTCAGGAGACGGAGATGGCCGCTCCAGAACCTTCACTTTCTTCTGCTGTAGCCAATGACAGGACGACTTGGCCTTGTGTTTTGGATGGTTGTCATGTTGGAACGTCCAAGCCCGTCCCATGCGCAGCTTCCTGGCTGATGAGGGCAGATTTGCCCCCAGTATTTGCTGATAACGCGCTGCATTCATCTTTCCTTCAGCTTTGACCACGTTTCCTGAGCCTTTGAAGCTCCCACATCCCACATCATCAGTGATCCACCTCCGGGCCTTACAGTAGGAATGGGGCTCCTTCCATCATAGGCCTTGTTGTCACCTCTCCAAATGGAACGTTTATGGTTGTGGCCAAAATTTTGGTTGGTCTACCTGACCGTGGTTTGGTTTCTGGGCCTGTTATCAGGCCAAAATCACCAGGGGATGGGAACTTGTGAACAGGGTCATTTTGGTGTTTTTTGGTTGTCCTTATGATTTAAAAAGAGAAAACCCAGAAGTCTGACAATAAATGGCTTCAGCCAACCACTAACCATGAGCGGAGGAAAAGGTTTTGTGTTATCAGTCATATTCTCTGAAAAAGACCAAAAAATCTGCCGGGGTATGGAAACTTTTACCACAACTGTATATATTACATATACTGGTCATATATATGTGATATAATCTGCTGGACATGTATATTGTATAATGTGCTGGTAATATATATGATATAATCTGCTGCTGGAACTGACCTAAAATGGCCGCACTTTGTACACAAAACTGCCCCCCCCCACCTCACCTGCACTAGAGGGTGGGGGGGGGAGAGACAACATGGCTGCCTCCTAGCAGGCCTGGGAAGTCTTTTGTTCTATTGTTTTACAACCTTTGTGATCTGGTCTGTAGATTTAGTCAGTCATGTTTGGTGTTGATTTCTAGTCTTATACTTTGGCTTTAGTGGTCATTTAAAGGGACAGTACCTTTTAGGGCGGAGTGAATGATGCCTTGGTATCCTGTGGCTCTGGGGTTTTATTCTTATGCGGATGAGCTGATAGGCCTTTAGGGGGCGCGTCCTCTCCTGCTCTAGGCAAAAGGGGAGGTGTCACACAACCACTGGGGGCGGAGCTGGCAGTTAGGGGCGAGCACCTAACGCAGAGCCAAGCCACACCCCCAAGGCCTTTTCAGCTAATCTGCATAAGTATAAAATCCTGATTTTCATGACAATGTACCCCCAATACAGGATAAGGAAGGCCTCGACGCCCTACCAGGTCCACTCAGTAGTCAGATACAGATCTTCCTGCTGACAGACTCCCTTTAAAGAAAAAGGGAATCGTAAATCTTACGTAAATCTGCTGTGGGAACCTGGCTTATTAGAGGCGGTTTGGCCTAGTTACCATAGCAACCAGTGGAGGCAAACCCTCATGTGACCTAGTCCTGCTCACACAGCTGAGGGGCTTGTTACAGGTTTCAGGCATGCACCCCACATCTTCATACCTGCCAGGCCACAGGCCCGCACCTTCCAGCCAGACGCAGCAGCAGCATCCTGAGGAAGAAGAAAGAAGTTATTATTGCATATATTATACACAGAGCCCCGCCCACAGCACGTCACCTTCCAGGGGGCTCTATAGGTCTGAGCTGGGGCATCACACAAGCCTGACACCCCCTTTAATTGAGTTGTCTGGATTGTGGGTACAGTCTGTGGTTCAGTCCATGCCTCCCCCCTCATTATACATGGTATGGTCATGCCTTCCCCCTCATTATACATGGTATGTCCACACTTTCCTACCTCCACCACCTGCTTTACTGAACTGCCGAGAAAGGTCAGCAACCGGAAATAATTCTGTTTTTCTTCCGGTGAACTAGAAAACCATAACAAATGTGGGCAGCAGGTACTGAGCATGCGCAGACCGAGAGCTTCGACGTATAGTACATCCTAAAGATCATTAGAAAGTTGTGTGAAAACTGATCTACGGTAATCCCACATCCCTCCCGTCAGCTCCTGTATCTAAGCCTGCTTTATTTAGCTACATGGAGTCTTGTAACTTCTGACCCAGCTGTGGGACTAAACACGTGACTACTGACGGTTAGGCGCCACACATCAAAGCCTAAAGCCAGCCACAAGATGGCGCCCCGGGCGCCGCATCCTGCTCCATTCAGTTATCCTGCAGCCATTCATAACATGGCACTCAGGTGACGTCAGTGAGGTGGCGCCTGCAGTGCTCGCGACCTCCAGCAGATGGCGCTGTGGGCGCCGGCAGTTAGAGAGGGGCGTGTTCCTAGGCGCACTACCCCCTGAGATCGCCTCTATGGTCAGGTTCCAGGGGACGCCATTTTGGTGCGCGCTTTGTTATGGTTTGTGAGGAGCAGGAAGCGAGCAGCGGCTGAGAGAGGCAGAGCGGCCGAGCCCGGTGTGACAGAGGCCCCGAGGGTGAGTGTGCGGTGGAGGGCTCCCGGCGGGGCCGGGCTCTGTGGGCCCCTGCGGTGCGGGCGATCACATGGTACAAGTTGTAGTCGTGCAGGATCGTCGTGTTTGTGTGGGGATGGGGCCCCTGCGCTGTGGCCCCCCCAGGAGCGGCCTGGTGTGTAATGCTGAGACCTGGCTGCAGCCCTGTATCAGTAGCTGTATATCCCGTAGTGTGACGTCACTCCGGGGCCATGTGTACCCCCGGTAGATAGAGGGGGGCTCCCAGTCACGTGATAGCAGGCGGTCAGACCGTGTGTGGCACTGCACCGGACCCGCAGCGCTGGCAGTCTCCTCTCGCATGGTGACCTTCAGAGAAGTTCAGTCACTTTCTGTGCGGTTTCCAGCTGGGGGTTTGGAGCAGTGTATTAGTGCAGGGAATATCAGCCGAGGTCTGACGTGAGATGTGTGCGAGAGGATTGTCTGTGCAGTTACATTGTCACAAACCCACAGCTGTGTGTCCTGGGGATGCTGCTCATGCCTCATTTCAGGCTTGGGCTGAGGTTACCTGCACTGCTATACTGATACAAACCCTCAGCTGTGAGCAGTCATTATCGTCTCCTATTGTGTTCACTAGGCTGTTTACATCCAGCAGCTATTGCTCATCCTGACCTGGTCCCTCTCACATAGCTAAGGGTTTGTTGAAATGTGTCAGTGCAGATTACATTAGCCAGGACTAAAGTGAGATGTGTTACATTGTCACAGACCCTCAGCTGTGCGTGTACGATCCTCTGCGTGCTGCACACACCTCACTTCAGTCTTGGACGGATGTTACTTGCACTGATACGCTGCTACAAACCCTCAGCTGTGAGAAGCCTTTAGAGGGCTTGTCTGTTCTCCTCTCAGCTCTTCCCTATCTCAGGATCTCTGTTTTCTGGAGAATGGACGAAGACTTCTCACAGCTGAGGGGTTGTCACAGTTGCATCCAGCCTCTGCTCTCTTCTTTAGCTATGATTGCAGTTTGTTACAATGTATCAGCGCAGGCTGATTTGTGACTGGATCTTCCACTTTTCTTTCACATCCTCTTTCATGGTTTTGCTACATTTCCTCGTCCTCCGCGCCGCCAACGTTGGGATTTACCGGATTATCCCCAGAAAACCCCTTTAAGTAGTGGCTAAAAAGTTCTATGGAGCTGGGTCATGTGACCGACCTCTTATAGCAATACCGGCATGGCGCTGGGTCCTGATGGCGGAGACTCCCTGCCGCCGAGCATCACAATGCTCTGCTTCCTGGCAGTGAATAGGAGCATTTACATCCAGCTGAGGGGTTGTTACAGTGTATTAGTGCAGGTCGTCCCTGATAAAATACACTGATACATTGTAACAAGCGCTTCAGCTGTGAGGTTGTAAAGGGTTTATACACCTGTGATTATGGCATTGTAGGTACCTGGAGGCAGAGCGTCTCTGCAGGACTCCTCATTGGTTTCTTGTAATGCTAATATTCACCTGTGGTGGCGCTACAGTGTGTGTGCAGGTCACTCAGGGGTTATAGGTCATGACTGGGGGTTTACAGTTTGTGACTACTTTTAGGGGACTGATCCTCTCCTTGGTGACATTGCGGGCCCCAGGTTGAGGTCACATGAAGTGACTAAATGTTATGACCTTACTGCAGTCGGCGCACCCCATGTGACATCACAGACCTCAGCGGTTCCCAGGACCCGTGACATCACCCAGGGGGCCAGAGAGGAGGATGAGGGTCAGCGTTTATGTCCGCCCGGCCCCGGAGTATCAGCAATTTGTGGACGCTGAACGTTTTGTTTTGTTTTTTCGGTTGAACCCAAAATGTCTAGATAATTTTCCATGAATCCGTTTTGTGACTGCGTCGCTCACTTCTAGTCTGTATAATGGTGAATAAATGGGACACAATGGCGGCCGCATCAGATGCAGGTGTGAACAGAATCCAGGCCTGGCCCGCAGAGCTGACCATCAGACCCCTCGGCTCAGTAATGTGCGCCGCTGTTTATCCGCACGTCTCTCGTGGTCACACCGGCCGTGTGCGGCCCCTTATCTCTCCTGTACAGCCTGACGCGTGTTGTGGCTGTCACTGGCGAGCGTTCCTTCAGGGTGACAGCTGGGGGCGGGCGCACGGTGCTGACATCTCCTGCGTCCTGCAGAAGTAGTGTAGGTACTCCTGGCAGCCAATCAGCTTTCACCACTGCTAGTAGGACTGGATAGATGTGCGCTGCTGGAGTGTTTACCTTTGTGTGGACTGATACATTGTAGCAGCCCCTCAGCTGTGTTACCTTATGTGAGCTGCAGATCATGGACTCCAGACTGCTAGTTTTCCTGCACCGGTACACTGTAGCAGACCATGAGGGCAGGCAGGCTGCTTTCACTTCTATAGCTATAACATTCAGACAACAAAGGTGTCAGTCACTGACCCTGGATTTAATGCTCCCATGTGATGTCACGGCCATTATTCACCCTCCTGTGAATGTAGCCTTAGACTGATACATTATGGCAAACCATCAGCTGTGAGAAGTTTGTTCAGTCTCTTGATACAAAGTAGGATATTCAGTGACTGAGCATAAAGTGTAAAGACTGGTCTGGCCCTTTAAGAGAATGGGGGGTATTCCTGGAGTAGTGGTTGGGCATGTACACTTCTGCCCCATTCAGCTGGAGCTGGCGAACTACTGTACCCAGCTTGTCCTCAGCAGTCCCATAGAGCGGACTGGAGCAGCTCACATGTCTGACAACCACCTGGGGCCTGTGAGTTATGGCAGTGCCAGTGGTCAGACAGCTAGCGCCCATCTTGTGGATAGGGAATAATCTGGTAAGGCTTGCTGAGGTGTCGGATGCCCCCCGCCGTGTGGCTCCTCCTGGGTCTAGTCTGGACACTGTGATACGTGGTGGCTTTACAGCAGCCTCCTGGTACTGTGCTCAGTCTGTAAGGACATGGTGAAGACGGCCATACAGGGACCTCGCAGATCTTCCTCTAAATATCCCTCCATGCTATTTAAAGGTGCCCTCCCTCCTCCTCCTCCTCCTCCTCGGTATTTCCAGCTCCAGTGACCGTCCTCTGTGACACTTACTGAGGGTGGTCGCCTTTACTATTGGCTGTAACTCCTTTATGGCCGGACGCTGCCCCAACAGCTGGGGTTGTAATGTCCCATCTTCAGGGCCGCAGCTCTGCAGTAAGTGTCTCTTCTAGTTACTGTCCAGGTGGGGCGGGGTCTCTGGAGCAGAGATTACAGATGACTCCTCTGTGGACAGGACGTGGACTGAAGGCTCAGCCTTATTCCTAGATGTGGATGACGCTCCTTACCTTGTGGTTGGAGCTGTGGTGTCTGTGTAAGGGCTCTGTTCACACAGCGCAGGCGGCTACAGCTATGCTATTAACCTTTATCTGTGCCTGGTCTGAGATAGCAACACTGCACCCAGTGTACCCATCTTGGGTGGGGGTCCGACCAATCATGGGGATACTTGAGCACTGCAGGAGCTGCTGTGGCCCCTATTTCTGAGGATTATGGGGCCCCTGTAGCTCTCGTGTACTCTGCGGCTGGATTATCTGTCACTCCTGGTTGGGGTCCCGGCAGTCGGGGGAGACTTGTTTATCCTGCTGGTTAATGCAGCCGCACATTGTCAGGAATCCTGCGTTGCCCTTTGCTTTCTGTTCACTGCAGGAGGTCTTGCACAATGTGCCATCATGCGGAGCTTCTCCTGTGTTTGTCTGAGCAAAGCTCAGGCCAGATGTGTCAGATCTCTGTAATGCCTGCAGCGGGGTCTGCGACTAAACACTGACAACAGGGCGGACCTGATAGAACCTGTCACTAAGTTGTCGGGCTGTGGTCTGTGAGCTCCTCCATGGCGCACACACAGACACTCTGGAGGTTACGTCACCCTCGCAGGCCGGCACCCTGTGATAATGTGCCAGGTGCAGGCAGAGATAAGTCGCCTGGGGGGTTGATGCCAGATTGTGAGGCCGCTCTGAGGGCCTGGCCCATAAAGGGCAATAACCCTACACTGTGGCCTGACTGGTGGGGGTCTGACCCCCTGAGTCCTCCGATCGCCCCCATATGAATGGCGCAGTGGTGTCGGCATTGCCGCTGCTCCATACACTTCTGTGTGATGGCCGGGGTGCTGTCTATCAGGCTCATAGAGGTGACTGTAGGGGGGGCAGTGTATGCACATGGGGAACCAGGGACCCCTGCCCTCATGATTGTAGGGTATCCCACCCATCAGACACTAAAGGCCGGGGCACAATGTTGTCTTTCTCCCCGACATCCCTTCTGACGCCCGCTCGTGCTGCCCTCATCCTACAGGGTTGGTTTTAGGATTCATTCACACAGTGCACTTTGTATATTTAACATATTTCACCTGTGACTTCAAAACTGCACCGTGTGAATGCGCCTTAAGGAGCTTCGTCCTCCTGCCCAAGAAACTATAGAGCTGTATGTCAGCGAGGCGAGTGTGCCCGACCTTACCAAAATACTTCATATATCCCGGGCCCCTGGGGGGCATCTGTGCACGACCTGTGCTGCTGCATGGCCACTAGAGAGTTACGGTAGCGCTTGGCTGACTATTACTCCCCCATACATGTGCACAGACCCCCCAGAGAAAGCCAAGGATGGGGCATGTAGGAATCCAGCATGTCTGATCCTCCCCCTGTTAGTCCGAGCTGCAGTGGGTTTGGCGCAGTTTCAGGTTATACTCCAGTCACATCCCAAGCTGGCATTGTTGCTCCTGTGTCACATGAGCAGTACACGCAGGGGCCGCAGGTGCTCAGTTCGGGCCCCCGGGCTGTTGTCGCGCTCCCGGTAATGTCTCGTACGATCTTTAGCTTCTGTATCAGGATAGTGAGACTGCAGGGTGAATGATGGGAGTCTTACTGCAAAGATGCTAAATAATATGAAGTTCTGTAGCCTAGCAATGTCCATCCTGCTGCTAGCTGAAGCCTTGTTACAGTGTGTCAGTGCAGGCAGTATCCCAAGCACAGCGGCAGTCTCGGACTTGTCTGTACTGATACACTGTAACAAACCTCAGCTGTATCCACAGGAGCAGTAGTTGGTGTTTGAGGGCGGGGGGCCCGGGTCAGTGACTGGCGGGGGCAGCGTCCTCCTTCCTGCATTGATTTCTCTTATCACCTACATTGTGGCATTTCCCTAGAAGAACGCTGCGGGTATCGGATCTGTCTAATAGTCACCTCAGTCACATCCAGAGCTGCCGCTGAGCAGGCTGACATTGTGCAGTGCGCTGCGTTGCTATGACCAGTGTATAAGTGGAGCACAGGACGGGGCGGTGTTGCGCTGCTCTTGTTGTCTTGGACTCGTCTGTCGTGTTGTTACCTGCCGCCGGGTGATGTAATAGTCACTTGTGTCATTATATAACCGGCCCGGGAGCTCGGTCCTCGCTCACTGCCTGGGGACTACAAATGGCAGCCGCTCACATGGGGCCAGGTTATTTCTCAATGTGGTGGTGGTGAGAGCTTCCTGCTGCATGGTCACTGCATCGTGTGAACAAGGCCTAAAAACCTGCAGGACCCCTCCTACCCAGGGCACATGACGGGGGTCCCCGCCGCCCCCTAGTGCACAGCATGTTGTGGTTGGGGGCGCTCTTGTGGCTTTTCAGGCCTGTTCTCATGTCTTCCTCCTTCTCTTGCAGGTGACATACAGACGCTCTCCAGACACTCCTCTCCGGTGCCGTCCTCCATACTTGACCCTCTTCTGTACTTGCTGACTGGGGATATGACTGGATTTTTTTTGTCTTTGCTGCGGTTTCTTGTGGTCTCCGTCTCCCGCCATGGTGGTCGTGTAGTTGCCGCTCTGTAGTCATTAATGCTATAGAAGTTTTTCACATTTTTACTTGATTTACACTTGAATTTTTCAGTTTTTTTTTTTATTTAATGAAGGATTGCAGCGGCGTAGCAGATCAGCGTTGGTGCGGACTGTCCCAGCATCGTGCCGTCTGCGTCCCTGACCGGATGGCTTGTTTTGTATGACGCAGATATTCATCCGCATTGACTAGTTACTGACCCTCATGTCTGTTTCATGAGGTGAACGTGGAATTCTGGGAACTTTTTTCTTTTGTTTTTTTTTTCCGTGCTGATCAGTTACTAGGTTTTTGACTCATGTGACCTCTTGAATTTACAGGATTTAATTTTTTTTTTTTTTTTTTTTTTTTAAAAAAAAAAATTTTGAGTTTTCATGAAAACAATCAAAATGAGCACTTGAAGCCCATGAAAAGTTAAGAATAAAGGGCAAGCTGGCATGTAGTGCGGGGCTGATCCCTGCCAGTCTACTCAAGGGAACGCCCTCCATCATCCAGTAAAAAGTGAAGAGTATCTAAAAACCTCTGAACTGGCCTAAATTACTGGAAGGTGCTGCCCTGCGAGCTCAGACTGAGGGGTAAGTCATGCCGGGAGATCCCTGCTCTATAAGATGCAGAATAGT